>JARHVA010001041.1:285000-352500 GCA_037957365.1 Torreya grandis | reverse complement strand
TAAGTGGAGTGAGAGAAGCTGGAGATAGAGGCATCAATTACCAATAGCCTACCTAGAGAACCACCAATGGCTGAGAGACAGGATTCTACCCAAAATTGAAGTGGAGGTAAAGCAGCCAAACCCAAACTATCCTAACCTTAAAAATTTCAAGCAGAAGATTGAAACATAGAATCTAAGGTTTTAGGAGAAGGAAATGTTGATTCAAAGACCAAGGTTTAATCAGAGCCACCTTGTTACGATTAACTAATAAGTCAAAAACTATAATAATAAAAAACCCTCACACAAGGATAAATCTCTAGATTTTCATTCAAGAAGGGTTGTCATGAATTTGATATCCACTAATGAATTTCAGGAAGACTTGGCCAAAAGTTGTCAAGTTTAAAAATTAAGCCCTGGGAGGTAAACCACTTCATTTTTCATAACTTCTTCAAAATTGACATCTTTGAAGGAAACCACCAGGATGTTTCTAGCCACTGTCAAGTTCTTAACAGGAGGATAATTTGCTTTCTCCCTTTCAGAGACTACATGAATGAAGGATATGGGCATAACCTTCACATCTCCCTCTATAGTCAAACTAGCAGAACCAATATCAACCAAAATAGGGGAATATGGGCAAACCAAACCATCAAAACACATGGCACTATTTTTTGAGACTATGACCTATACAAATCCTATCCTAAGCCTGGATCACTCCTCAAAACCATTTGATGATGCAACTACCAAAACCCTAGTCTCTACAGTGACTAGGCTAGTAAAGGCAAGAGAGGAGGAGAGTGGGGGAGCTTTTTGCCTAGAAGGGAGAGCCAAAGTAGAAGAAGAGTGGCTAAGGGAGCCCATAGATGAAAAAAACATGCTAGACTAAGGATACGAAGGCCCATATTTCCTAATTTCACTCATATTTAGGAGTTCCACCATATTTTTAGTATTTTATTATTTTAAATTGTAGTTTCATTATTTTATGTTTCATATCTTCAAAATTTTTTATGTTATGTATTTTGGTAAGTAGTTTTCAGTCAATTTGTGGTTTTAAGAGTGGTGTTTAATTTTTTATTAAGTTTGCGATTTTTTTATTATTTTAATTTTTTTATAGTTTAGATTTATGATTTTTTGTTTTTAAACTTTGTATCATCCTCATATTATTATTTTTTGTTATTTTAGTAGTCTTTTGTGGCTCTATGTCAAAAGTTGTGTGTCAATATTAATATAAATTTGTCATATTGATGTTTATATGTCCATTTAAGATTTTTGTCAATGTTATTTGTGTCTTATTTTAAATTAAGTTTCATTTATAGTCTTTGATTTGAAAGTTCTAAAATAATATTTAAAAGGCATTTTTCAATAAATCTTCTCTCCAATGTAAAAAATGTAACGAACACATTTTTGGGTGAACCCAACATCCTCATTTTAGGGGAACAATATAGTCATGTGCTTTCTCTCCCCATGTTATAACTAAGGAGGAGAATGTTAGGAGTTAGTCCTAACATGTGCGAATAAATATAATGTTGGGATTATTTAGTGTGATGATGTTATAAAGATATTATTGTTGAGATAAAATAAAGGTGTTAATATACACTTATATCAACTCATATTATTAGTGCATTATTTCAACCATGCACTAATATAGAATAGTGAGATTTTTTAAGTTGTTAGTTATTAGAACAACTAACTTAGAGTTGAGGAGTGGAGTTATAGAGTAACTCCTACATATATGTACTCTTATATTGAATAAATTTAATGATTAAGATTGACAAAGAATCATGCTTGTACACATTTTTGAGCCTTTAGATCTCTCTAATATGGAGTTACTTATATAATTAATGTGACTAGGGAAGTCATAAAAAACTATAATGGGTATATCACAATAATTGATATGATAAAACACCCAAGAGAGGGGGACTATACAAGATATCAAAGAATCACAATAGAAGAAATGGTTAAATAAAAACCCCAGGGGGAGGAAAGTAAAAATATACCAAAAAACTAAAAGGTGATAAATGGCTAAATAAAACCCCCAAAAGGGTGATAAATATAATATGCTAATAAATGAAAGTATATTAAAGTAAATATCATGGTATAAGAAAGTGAATATCAAGAAACATGTATGTTAAAAATAATAATGTGAAATAAAAACATGTGACAAAATATGATGTAATCAAATATATTCTAATAAAAAACATGAAATATCTCTAAAAACACTATCAATAACATTAACCATGTCTCGCTACAATAGATACCTCACTATAACCATGGTATATTCTATGTTTTCTAATAGATGGGTAAAGAATTCCTTACTATTAAGATTTAGAGAGAAATTTAAGTATTCTAGAGTAAGGACACAAATAATTATTTTATGAATAACATAAACAAGGAAGGGGAGATTACAATCTTTAAGGATGAAAAAAATATTCTATTTGAAGAGGATGTTTTAGCTATAGTTAAGGTTGTTCCTCCATCCTAGACATGTCATGTGAATGTTACTAAGGAACTTGAGGCTTGAGCATCAGAAACTTGTGGAAAAATTGTTGAAGAGATATGATTTTATTTGTAAAATGGATTGAAAAATCATGCCGAAGTTAATACAATTGCCATTTTTTATGACATATGATAGAGTCACATTTGGAGGTAGTATATTTAGTTAGAGAGGAAAATTAAATACCTCAATATGAAGTACATCAAAATACTACCAAATGTCTCAAAATTAGTCAAAAAATATGTACTTATCCCATTAAATCAATAGGAGTTCTTATAATTATACAAGTGTGGAAATTGATTATCCATTAAAAGAGCTTGGCCTTATGATCTATGTTACTCTAAATGTCTCTAATAATCTCTACACTCCTAATATAAATGGTAATAGTATTTTGAAACAAAAAATAAGGCACTTATATATGTTTTGATTTCATCCTCAGCATTGGATGGATAAGTATGGCCAACATCTCTCAATGAAGAAAACTTAAATCATTATAAAATTTAGAAATACAATATGGCTTGGTGTTAGAAGGACCATCAGGTATTTCGAGAAGGCTCAAAAATAGAATATGTATGGTTTAATAAAAATATAAATTGGTTCCATGTTATACTTGTCAAATAAGACCAAATAATTCTTATCATTATGAGGTATCACATTGAAATAAGAAGAAACATATGTTTGTTTTGAACCAATAGGAAAATATTAAGGGTTAGGTCTACCAATCCAAAGAAGATTAGCCACATTAATGATTCAAGTAAGTGATGCCTACTTGTAATATTTTTGAAGACAATATTATTAACATAATAATTTTGATTCATTTTATTGGGAATGAAAAAATAAATAAGGGTCTTCTAATATGTAACTGTCATCATAATCAACATTTTTTTAATCCACATAGAGGGATTCAACTACAATGTCACTACAATTTCAATAAAAATAGGTTTCTAATAAGTAACCAAAGAAGTGTGTGCCTTGTCAATTAGCCTTTTTGATATTGGGGTGGAAAAGTAGGAAATAATTGATTTTCAAGTCAATCTCATTAGGTCTCATCATCATCAAAATCAAAGAGGTTTTTTGGGTTGTTGTCCACAAACTTAGATGACCACAGTAACCTCTAACTAAATTTATGGGACAATTAAAGTGTTGATAGTCTTAGAATGGGATACTTGATAAGGGATTTAGGGTAAGTATTTTTAGACACTATTTTTGTACTATATATGAACTTAGTCTTGTACACTTTACAAGCTTAGACCTTGGTTATTCCTCCCAGTTCTAGATATTTCCCAATTTTGGAATCCTTGCATCTATTTTATTTTATGCCCCTTAGCCTATCTCTTGTTTTGACTAGTCTTATGTTGATGACCCAGAGCTTCTATTTTGCCCAAAATTCTTAAAGTATGTTTGTCTTCCACCTTTGCAAGTCCCAAGTATGTACCTAATTTTAGGTTCTATGGACACTAGCATCAAAGATAGATACATGTGTTGATGTAGGCATCTTGCATTGATGTAAGTTTCAAGTGCCCTAAAATTATCTAATTTGTAAATGAAAAGTTTCCTAATGGTCATCCTAAGTGCTTTAATGTGAATTACTTAGCCAAAGGTATTGATATAAATATAATATCAACACTCATTCATTCCTTGCCTGGTAAATCCTATAAAAGACCTAAGACAACTTATCTAAGAATTTAATGAAGCACTTAATAAATTAAAGCTTCCCCATTTTCTCCTATTTTCATATAAATCATAGAGACAACACATACACAGGTTGGAATGACTGAAGGAGTAACCTAAGAGATATATTTGCTAAGTTACAAGATAGGTCATTATTGTACTTGCTTTCCATATATTTCATGATTCACACACAAGTGATCATGTAGGCAAGAAATACATAATTCTGAGGCCCTTTTTGGAGTACTAGATATGTAGACAATACTCATTGATAGAGGGGTTTTTAGGGTCAACTCAACACCATGTTCCCACTAACCCATTTTAAACCAAGGTCACTATGAAGATGATTAACAAGGGTTTTGTAATTTCATGAAGAGCAACAATTCCATGACCTAGATATGAATGTACTAAATAAAATATAAATAAAAACCTGTAAGCATCTAGGTGGTCACATATTTTTCCATTAGTTATTCTATATAAGACACTTATGTTTAGACATTAGAATTGATTTAACCATCCTAGGTTGATGAAAGTATATATAGATCTAGAGGCATTCAATCTAGAATTTGATGAGTGTTCTAAAATCATCTTCTATTCTACTTTCTCTGTGTTCTAGATCTATAACTATGTTAGCATTAGAACTAGCTAAGTACATTAATTATTTATCATTTCCATATCTAACATAGTTGTACTTAATATTTTTAGCATATCTCAATTTATTGAATCAAGTGTATTTTCTATTTGAGTTTAGCATCAAATTATCCTATGATAAATATATTTTATCACCCTTGTACCTTAAGATATCTCTATCCCCTTTAACTGTTGATAAACCTAATCTATATTTTTAAGGTTAAATATTTGGTGAACCTAATTTTTATGAATGTAAACATTTTTTATTCCTAGGGTTTATTATTGTTGTAATTTTTCATTTCTTAATATTATTTTATATGATACCTAGGCATAGCCGTAGATTGGAAGGTGTGCATATTAAATACATTGAGCTTCCGCTCCCACCATCTAAGATGTCTAAATCCATTGAGGGACATAATAATATGGATCATGATGATACCAATGTTGATAATGAAAAACATACTAATGATATTATCATAGAAGAAGATTTTGATAATGACAACCATGAGTCTAATTAAACCAATGAACATGAGCAAATAGACCATAAGCAAGTGCAATCAATTACATTTTTTCACAAGCTTATTCATCAAAACCTTGAATATCTTGATGAGATCCTCAAAACTATATTGGATTTTTTTTTAAAAGGTATAGTTGAACATCCCTCCACTTGAACACATTACCACTTAATACTTCTAATTGGGGAAAGGGTTATGTGTTTAAACCTTTTTTTTCCTTAAAACTAAAACAATATTACTACATCTACCATGGAATTACCAATTTTTTAAAACTTAAATATTGGTTTCAATGCCTATTAGTACTTAAACTATGTTTACATCCCCTTTGGTGACTACTAAACTTGTTAATCTAAGTCCCAATGGATTCATAGTATAAAAAATAATTCAGGTTATAAAGATCTTCATGGACAAGGTTACAAACATTGAAAAAAACACTTTAAACTCTCCTCATGCTATTTATTCCCAAGATGTGTTACATAACCATCTTGCACTTGAGATATCTTTGAACCATTTTCCAACTAGTTTTATAGCACCTAAGTTTCCATTTTATGATGGAAAGGGTCATCCTGAACAACATATTCAATCCTTTTATGTGGGATGCCTTGACTATGCCTCCAATGATAATTTTTTTATCAAATTATTTCCAATAATCTTCAAAGACTATGTTTTGAGGTGGTTATATGATTTACCTCTCTAATATGTGAAAGCATTCAAACCTCTTGTAGATAATTTTTTGGCATAATTTTCCATTAATATTTTGAAAAAGGTTTCATATGCTTAAATTGCCAAAATCAAACAAGGAATAAATGAACCTACCAATGAATGTGTCTTGAGGTAAAAGACAATGTTGGATAAAATGACCAATCGTATGGTAGATAAGGAGTTACAAGACATATTCAAAAAAAGTTTGCTTCTTAATTTACACAAGTCCATTGTTTTTAATAATTTTATATCTTTTGATGACTTATACCATGTTGTAATATATTATGAAATGAATCTTATTTCATTGAATAAGCTCAAGTATGTAGAAAAAAAATAGAGGCATCTAATTTTAGTATAAAATTTACAATCAAACCAAGTTATAAGGTAAAACCTCTTAAACCTATAAAGGAAGCAACAACCATGGTTAACATAGTTTCATAATAGACTAATTGGCTTGTCTTATTTAATGCACCAAAAAGACAATTTACACACTTACTTGAGTCTGATACTTCTCTACTTCCATGGATGGTAGAGTGCTCACTTATATCTCTCCTTCATACTATAGAGGTTGATATAAATATACCTTTACCCAAAAAATATGATGTGAATTCTCATTATGATTATCACTAAAGACCAGGACATTCTATGCACGCATATTTTACCTTGAATCATAAGATCTGAGAACTCATTGATGATCAAAATATTACATTTAAGGATCCTCTCAATTAATCAAGTTCACAACCTGGTCATCACCACAAACATAAAATATTTAATATTCCTTTGAAAGACCATTTTAATAAGGAACCATAAGTGCAAATGGAATATAATGCACATCCTCCTCGATAATATTATGGGAACCCATTATATAGGATTATTTTTACTTATACATGAAATACACCTCTTATGGTTTAGATACCTTTTATTACTTTTGATGATACTGAGATCAAGGATGGTGACTCTGATCTTCATTCTATTCATTCAATCATTTTTTGAGCACCAACTTATACATAGTGTTATGATTGATAATGGTGAAAGTGAAAATGTTTGCATCATGACATTACTTATACATTTGGGTTATACTCATCATGATTTGCATCCTTCTATTAGATCAATTAGAATATTTGATGGGACCTCCTAGAAGGTTCCTAAAAATATTGACTTACATTTATAGGTTGATCCCACACATGTGGTTATTATATATTTAGTTATACCTTCCACATGAATCTTTGATATTATATTAGGAAGGCCTTGGATCCATAAAATTTGAGTAGTAATTTATACACTACATGAGTGTGTTAAATACATCTATGCCAATTGGTTAACTAAATTTTTTAGAATTCCATATTGAGCATCCTCTTTAACAAGAAAATTTTATACCCAAACAATTAATTACCATCGTATAAAGCTAATTCACCTTAAAAGGGTAAGCAATAGGCAACCCCTTTACTAGGTAGCCATTACTTAAGACACCATTACATCAAAGACATATAGTGGATTATATGAAATCTTCATCTACTATGCACCATGTGCAGATATCCAGAGCACCTACACATGTTCCTATTACTGATATTCTAAATAAACTAAAGAGCACTCAATGATGGGTTCCATGAATCCCTACTCCTATTACTCCTACTATTCATCCACAACCATAGAGTCCTATTTTACATATGTATAGCATCATAGATACTAAAGTGACATATATTTCATCTATGTGTCCTCCTTGGTAGTACCACAAATTATTTGGATTAGGTTTTGAGTGGAGAGATACCTATGACCATCTACTGGATGAGATCACAAGGTAATCTCTTCACATATTCCAAAATAAGATAAAATTCAAAACTCCAAAAATATTTTTAGCATAAAAAATACTCTATTATATCCTTGAAATCTGTGTTAGTTCCATGTTTGTGGATGGCATATCAGTTACTTCTACATACACGTGTGTCACACTTCGATGTGAGTGTGATACAAGCATATACATATACATGATCTATTCCTATTTTGGATGTTTGGCCTTCCTTCTACTCATTTCATATGGAAATTGTGGGCATCCACCTCTATGATCATGATACTTATAGGTTATATCATTTTATGATCTTTACATTATCATGTTTTGAGATCATATATGTACTTACATGTGCCTTTATCCATGACTATATATTTCACAGGGTACTTGATATGCTATGCACTTAACATTTTTTGCTAACACATTTGATCCATGGACTACCATGATATGTTTATGATGGTTGATTATGCTTTCCTTTATGCACTTCTTTGAGTTCCTTCCCTTCTTATTATCTTTTTTGTTTGATAATTTGAATATGATCCTTTATTTGCATCCCCCATGCCTATGCTTGCATTCTTTAATATTTGCATATGCCATTGTTTTTTGTATAGACATTTAAATATGCCATTCTTTCTTTTGTGGACATTTGACTAAGTCATGTCCCTTTTATTGTGTGTCATTTGAACATGCCCCTTATTTTCGGTCTCCTTGGACCATTGCATTTTGACTTGATTTTGAGTGCTTTTGTGTGTATACTTGATTTAATTATTGAGATTGTTTCTTATTATATATACATTTCCATGATCCTTATCATGTATCTTAGGTCTTCATGTGATCACATTGTTCCATGTGATTCAATGCTACATTTACCTAGACATATTGTTCCATATGCTACATGGTTCCATTCATAGATTCTATAGTTATCTTATCATTTTAAGGTGAGGTAACTACTAGTTTACATTGTTTCCTCACCTTGAAGGTGGGAATATCAGTGGGGTCAAGTCATAGAGACATGTTATTCATATTTGTCATAGTTTTATATTCAATGGGGGCATGCTTTGGAAGCATGTTCTTCACACTTATTCAGTATTAGATACTTATATCAGTTTTTAGATTCAGTGGGGGTATGCCATATAGACATGGTTTTCACACATTCATAGTTTTCAAATTCAATGGGGGCATGTCATATAAGCATGGCTTCCACACATTCACAATTTTCATATTTAGTGGGGGTATGCTTTGCAAGCATGTTCTCCACACTTATTCAATATTCAACATCTCCAGATCATAGTGTGGACATGTTTTGGAAACATGTCCTCCACATTGTTACTTATTTTAATTTTTATATTTCTCCATATATAGTTTGGACATGCTTTTGAAACATGTTATCCAGATCTACACAGTTTCTAAATTGGCCAAAGCACATAGTTACATGATTCACATTCACAATTGTGGCATAATTATATAAATTAGTACCATTATTATGAAAAAATTTAGTATGAAAAATATCTAAGGTGTATATTCTATGAAATATGTGCATAATATTACAAAATCCAAATGAATTTTATATTTTAAAACACTCTCATAGACTATCATCACCCACAAAAATGTACTTTTATGGACTATATTGAGTCAATCTACTATAATAATTGGTTCACTTTTGGTATGTTTAAGATGATTAAATCACTCAATCTTACCAAATTCTTAGGTTGGACTTGATTCTTTCATCCAACCTCACTAGGTTATAAGTATTATTGGGTTATATGGTTGAGTTAATCTCAACTGTCAGGTGGTAACTCACATTTTCTCCAAGGTTGGGGGAATGAGCATCCCAATCTCTCTTTCTCTCCATATCCTTAAATATATGCACTTTCCATATTTTTATATATATTTCATAATATTAGTTTTAGATCCTTAAAATTATACATATTTTCAAATTAACTTGCCAAAGGTAAGGTGGTTACATCGATACACAAATGTACTCCTAAACTTTACTCTTTTAATTCCAATAATTTTAATAATTTCAATTTTAGATTATATACACTAATTATATACTATAATATGCTCCTAGTTGTAGGTCAGTCACCAAAAAATCATTCAATTTGGACTCAAGCAAAGGAAAAGTGTGTTATACACACCTAGGTATGTATTCCTTTCCTTTTATCTATCAATTTTATTACTAGATTAAAAGGGGGGAAAATGTAGACACTATTTCTAGATTATACAATACTTCAGCCTTATATACTTGGAAAACTCAAACCTTGGTTTTTACTCCTAGTTTTAGACCTTTTCCACTTTCAAAAGTCTCACATCTACTCTATCTTTTGCCCCTTGGCCTATCTCTTTATTTGAATAGTCTTATGTGTATGATCCAGACCTTTTATCTTGTCTAGAATGCTAAAAAAATGTTTATCTTCCTCCTCTACAAGTTTTGATTCTATACATACTTTCATGTTCCATAAATACTAGAGTATCAGACAGGCACCTACATAAATGCAGGTGTCTTGATCGAATGCAAGTGCCTGGTGCCCTAAAGTCATCCAATTTACAAATGAAACATATCATAATGGTTTGCCTAATTACTTTAATGTGAGTTACTTTTCTAAAAGGATTGATATAAATAAAATATAAACCCTCATTCTTTCCTCACCTAGAAAAATATAGAAAAGACCTAAGATAACTTATCAAATCTTCCCTATTTTCTCTTATTTTCATATTAGTCATAGGGACAACACATACACAAATCTAAAGTAATGAAGGATTATCCCAAGAGATGTATTTACTAAGTTATAATTCTGGTCACTGTTGTACTTTATTTTCACATATTGCATGAGTCACACACAATACAACACCTAGGGGAGAACTACATTAGTATGAGGCCCTGTTCAAAGTATTTTAAATGTAGGAAGTGCTCATTAACAAAGGGGTTTTTGGGTCATCTCGACACCATGTGTCCACTAACCTATTTTTTCTCAAGATCATTATGAAGATGAACTAGAATTTTGAAATTTCATGAGAAATAATAGTCCATAACCTATATTTGAATGTACCAAAGTGTAGGCAAAGACAAACCCAAAAACATCTAGGTGGTCACATCCTTATCTAGTAGGTATTATGTACATGACACTTGTGTCAAGTTTAGACACTAGTGTTGGCACAACCATCTCAAAATAACATAAGTGTCTATAGATATATAATTACTCACTCTATAATTTGGTGACTATTCTAGAATCATCTTCTAGTCTACTTTTTGCTTGTTCTAGATCTAGAACTATGTCAACATCAAACTAACTAAGTATATTATTTCTTTATCATTTCCATATCTATCATAATTATACATATAATTTTTAGCCTAACTTAGTTTAATGAATTCAACATATGTTATATTTGAGTTTAGCATCTAATTATCTAGGTATCAATATAGTTTATCACCCTTGTACCTTAGGCTATCTCTATCTATTTTAATCCTAGATAACCCTAATTTATATTTTTAGGGTTAATGGTATTTTATAGATAATACATTCTTATAATATCCCAAAATTATAAGATTTTGTATCACCTTTCACCTTCTATACAACACCCATGTATGTAAATTTAAATTATTAACATGTAGAGGAAGAGATGGCCCTCATGCGATGATTCCAAGGGTGGCCAAGAAAGACATTATAGGAAAATGGAAAGATAAAGATCAGAACATTAACCTTAACTATAATAGGTGGTACTATGATAGGATTTCAAATTCATCCTAAGGGAGACATTTATATTTGGTCATATCCTTCACATGTGATACTAGTAGACATAAGGTTGAAATTATAATATCTTATAGACTTAATGAATTCCAATTAAGTGACATAAGTATTGGAACCTTCATTGAATAAGGCTTGTTTCAATTAGACATTATTGTATGCAACCATTTTTGTATGGTGCAACATTTAATGATGATGTAATGGTATCCACTAAAATATGCTTAAACCTAATTCTCTCTCTTTTTTTATTCTTTCACTCTTTCCTTATCCTTTTCAAACATCAAATGTTTCATTTTTTAGTCCTTTTCCTTTAAATTTTTTATTGTTTCCATCTATGGTGAAACTACCCAACAAAAATGTAACCACTATGGTGATTTCATAAATAATCATGAAAATTAAATGGATGAGGTGAAAATACAAACCATAGTGGTGGTTTCACAAAACATTGTGATGGTCACATTTTCTCCACCTACATAAGGTGGTGGTTTCACCACTTTATGAACATTTTAAAAATTTATTATCGATACTTCAATTTTCACATTTTTTTATTGCATCTTTTTATCATTTCTTTTATATTTTTCCTCCTTGACTACCCTATTCACTCTTATTCTTAGTTTTATTTATATTATTGACATTAAAGTTAGATTGAATAAACCCTTAGTAATTTTTTAGTTATGTCCACGTTATAACTCTTTCTTCCTCATTACAAGTTAATTTTAGAATAAATTTAGATCTAAAATTTGTGCATGTGATTAAAGATTAGAATATTTCAGATCCATATCCCACCTAATTATTTTTTTGGATATAATTTTCCTAGCTATACAATAATTTTCTAGTCATTTTTCATGAGTTTTGGAGATGGAAATTCGTTGAGCCTTCAACCTATCTTTGTTGTTTGTGAATCAATCCATCCATAGTCAGTTTATTTCTTATTAAAATTCATGTTTATTTGCTTCCATTATTTTTGTATCCTATATTTCAAAGAGTTCCTAATTTTTTCATTGAGCAAAGGATATAAATACCTAAGGATTAGAGACTCATCAATAATAATTTCTCCACCTTCATTTAATCTCAACATTGATCAAGTTAGAGGATTTGATTTCATTTTCATTCCATTTATTTACCATATTATATTATTTTTATTAGTTTTTAGAGTATATTTACACATTGAAAATATTTGTAAAACACAAAAAAATAAAATAATTGTCTTCTCTCTCATTCTCTTGCATTAAAAATAATAGTTTCATTCTAATTAGTTACATCTACATATCAAAATCTAAAATAATAGTAGTATTTGCATTATACCTAGGATAGATTAGTTGAATCAAAACATTAGTTACATCAAAACTAGATCATTTAAATTTCAGTTTTATGAATAGCTTACACTCATAAAAAACACCCACAAACACACTCACACCAAAAGCTAGAAAATAAAGAAAAGAGAAACATGCATTTAAGAGCTAGTTTACCAATTTGCATGTTAAATAAAGTTAAAAATAAAAAACATATTAATTTTCATATAATTTAATTCAAAAATATAAAATAAAATAATATTCATCTAATGCCTATAGTAAAAACTCTCATCTTTCAAACTAGGAAAATTCAAAATCAATATTTGTATCATTTGTTTGAAATTTATGTTTTAGTATTACTTTGTTGAAAAATTCAAAAATCATAAAAAGAGAAAAAAAATTATTTCCTTATAATTTCAACTTTTCACTCTTTTCATTTCAAGTACTTTCATATTAGAAATTAGTGTAGTTTTATTTTCATTTTCAAAATCTTTTCTAGAAACATACAAAAATAAATTTGATTCAAAACTTATCTCAATGAGAACGAGTATAAAACCTTACTATCAATATTTATAAAACAACAATTAAACTTTCACAAAAAAATTAAATACAAGATATACACTTACACATTTAAAAATATCATTTCCCCTACCATTGGATGATGCTCCTATAGTGATCTTACCTCCATAGGGTAGGCCTATTCCCTAAATTTACCAACTCTCATTTCAGTTGGTACCCTTCAAGGTGACATAGATTCTAAACTTGGACTTGAGTTTTTTTTTTTCCACCCCATGCCCAGACCTCATAATAATCTAAGTTTACACACTTGACAAATAATCTCACATAATATTCACTTGTGATAGTGATGCCCCTTTGCATTCTAGCCTACCAGGTTAACAACCTTCAAGTTTGCGCCTCCACTTTATTTTTCTTTATCCTCAAGTCTAGCCTTGTCCTATTGTCATTCAATTTTTAGATGACATTGGTTAGTCAAGGTCAACCCATTCATAATAACCAAATACCTAGGGTTTTTAACCTTAATTTACCTAATTCCATGAGCCAAGAATTGATCAATAACTTTTATATCTTGTCCTCGTCCACACTAGGGGTTTTTAGGATTCCATATTTTCTTAATTTTACACTTAAAATGAGAAATGTAACCCAAGTTATATCTTTTAGTATCACCAAAAGCATCCCTTGCCACCCATCATATAAAAACCCTTCCTTGCACCTCAACCGAGTTGACTAGTTCCTCTAGCCCTTCCAACACAAATCCCTCAACCACATAAATTTATACAACTCAACCATCATACCATTCATATTTTTATCCATTAACTAATTATTTTTTCTAGACCTAGAGAGGTTGAGTGTATGTAGGTTAATGTGTTTATTTTACTTGCATACATTTACCTGTGTGGGCATTAATGAAAAAGGGAGGGTCATATGCATAAATGATAATATCATTGGGTATCATACATACAATGGGAAACTTTAGAGATAAGTTCATATCAATTAAATGATCAAAATGGATAGACATACTTTATTGCATGATACTTTCCTCAAACCTAGAAAAGGTATCATTTTTTCTTGAAAAGGTGGTGGTTAAGGGATGCTCATATCAAATTAAAGCTACATTAAATAGTTTCATTGTCTCAATAAATTCCACATAAGCCCAAGCAAATCAATTTGAGATGAGATTATATAACACTCATCTATGCCATCCCAAACATCAAAGTGATTACTATCTAAATAAGGCTGTAATTAAGAAATAAAATTATGCAAATGATCAGATATAATTGTATATGAATATGAATTTGATTTTTATTTATTGTAAGTTAATGTATATGGACTCAACACTATTAGGTAATTATAATAAGACTAAGGAAATTATATCATGTTGGTTGATGTAGCTAGTGACATAGAATAATGTATTAGGCCTATTAATATAGTAGGAATATAAATATATTGTATTGGGTTGGTTTGTAATTTAGGGATGGTAATGGTTATAGTAGGTTGTATTTGGCCTATAAATATATTTGAATCAATAGGAAACTTTATCAAGGCTAAATATACAGTTGTAGCTACAACATAATTTATCATGCTAGCTAATGTAGTTGTAAACACAAAAGACTAAATTGAATTGGCCAATAAAGTTGAATTTTCTAGATGTACAAAAGTTAGGATTTTGGAAGATGTGATAGCTAAGAATTGATATGGATAAGAGGCCTAAAAAATTATATAATATAGAGGAAGTGGGTGTGACCTAAAAATTTGATAATTGATTTGTGATATAATATAATTCATGTTTTTCATGTTAACCAAGTTTTTCTCATCATTAGAAGAGTTAGGATTAATAATGGTTTCTAACATATTAATTACTATTTTTTTATTTAAATTATTTTGAGGTTAATTTTTATTTAATTGATTTTGAGAATTGTTGTAAAGAGGATTTTTGTAAATTTCAAGGTGAACATTAGTTGGATTTTTTACATCACACTTGACTTTAATTTCATGAATTTTAAAAATCTTATATATTTTGTGGCCTTTTATTATCATGGAATCATTATAAAATTTGTGACCAAGGAGAAAATCATATGTTAGATGCTTAAATTTATTTTAATTTTCATAATAATGACCTCAATTAATGTGATATAAAACAAAAAACATGGGATCATACTAGTGGACACTAGGTCTTAAGTTATCAAAGTCTCAAGGTGATAGTTTAGGAATGTGTTTCTGAAGCTATTCAAGACTAAGAGGTCAATGAGAATCATGAATTTGGTAATGTGATAGAGGAATAGGAGGCTAGAAGGGACTTTCCACATAGGTTGGAAGAGATTAAATTAATTTTATCTTATTGACATGATTACATGAATAGTCATCTTGGATTCATAAGTATAAAAAAATCCATCATTGATGGCATTTTTTTAAAGTTATCATAAGCACTAGAGTTCATTATTTAGGATAGGAAGGCTCAAATTTTTTAATAGATTGTCTTATCTTTTATCTTGTTTTAAGTGTTTATCCAATGACTTAGGGGTTAAGCACCTAATGATGTATTAAAATATAGTGTTCAAATTAGTGATAAATAGGTGGAAAAGGTTGTCTTCCATAATGAAATGTTCACATTTATTGGCTAAGGCTTCCAACATTTAATAAAATATTTTATAGTCTCATGTACTAATTTTTTACAATTGATTAAAAAAAATCTAAGTTGATTTTAGGTAAGTCAATGGATTGGAATTATTGGACCAATGTGTTAAATAAGTTTTCTAATTAGTGATATTGCTAGACTTGAGTTGATTGTACCATTTTAAAGCATCATTGGTTAGGGTTTTGACTAATAGTTTCGTAAAAAAAGGTGTTGGGTTTAACCCAATTTTTGTAAATGTTTCCAAAGGCATTTGGATGTAAATGGGAATTATCAATTCATTAAAAGAGATAGTAATATTAATTCCAAAAATATTAATGTCATAAATGTAAGGCATTAAGGGTTCATTTTGGGTATATTTGATTAATTTATTGTTCAGAGGAGGTTGTGAAATGAGGTTCTTAAGATGGTACCTAAAGGGATGGGTTGGGGGAGTGCAAGGGGAGATTTTTTTTTGGCATTCCCCACTGAACCTATTGATTTAATTTTCATAATTTTATTGTGCAATTGTAGCATTTAGGGGTTACAGGAGGCTTGCAAGTTATCCATTTAGTTTATGACCTACAATATTAATTATGTTATATTAGTTAAATTTAGGTTTTAAGTATAATACTTAGTGGTATGTTTAGAATCACAAGATTCAACATTGAATTGGTGTTTATTTGAGCACTTTGAGTAGGACCACCATATTGAGAACACACCACATTGAGAAGGGGGGGTGAATCAATGTGTAATAATAATTTACTTTATTTCTAATTAATTTTCATAAATAAACCATTCATGTAAGAACAAGTAAATACACAACACAAAATTTATGTGGAAAACCCTCTGTGGGGAAAAATCACACTTGAAAGGCTACTTGGATCTACTATCCAAATCCATCCATAAGATTAATAATTCATTTTATAAAAATTATATAGGCACCAACCTACTTAGGATCACCAATCCCCAATGTGAAGCACCAACTTATCAAGAGACACCAATCTATTTTAATTGAAGCACCAACTTCATTGCCAAGCACCAACTTAGTGAAAGACATTGATCTTTCTATTCCGAGGCACTAACCTCACTTAAACAATTTCCACCTTATCACTGTTGCTTTTTCAATAAATTATAGCTCAATCAAGTTTCACTATTATCCCTCTTTTATCTCTTCTTCCTCTTCTTATCCTTGTGTATGATATAAATAATTATTTATACACTTTTAAGCTCCCATTTATTTCTCTTTTATACCTCTTCATGCCTCTTAGAAAGGGCGTGATTTCTCCCAAGGGATATGACCTCCCCAAAGGTAGTTGACCCTTCATTTTAGATTATCATTCATTAGGTAGTGATTCTTATTGCTAAAATTTAGATGTTAAAAAAGGTAGTCGGCCCTTTATTTAATACATGTGAATTTAACTCCATTTCAATGATTCTTTTCATTCTTTAATCACTACTCTTCATTATTTAATCATTGCTCTTCATTATTCAATCACTACTCTTCACCCTAGGTTAGTCTATAGTTACTGACTGGGCAAGATTGGAACTATTGACTAGGAAAGTTTGGATCTACTAGGCAAGTATGAAGCTATTGAGTGAGTTCAAAGCTCCGAGTGACTCTAAAGTTCTATGTGAGTTTGAAGCTCTGAGTGAGTCTCAAGCTCTGAGTGAGTCTAAATCTCTAAGTGAGTCTAAAGCTCTGAACGAACCCAAAGATATGAGTGATTTTGAAGCTTTCCCTTCACTTTGCCTTTGACATCGATGAAAATATTCCAACAATCTCCCTCTTTGTCATTGATGGCAATCCTATAGAAAAAATAGTACATGAATTCCCCCTAGTTGTAATTCTCTTCTTTTTTCCCCATTTATTTAATTCTCCCCCTTTGACATCAATGACAAAGAGACATATAACATACTCACAATATATATTACCAAAATATCCAAAGATTTGAATAATACTATGATTATCTCCCCCTTAATCCATGCTTTTCCTGATGGATTTAATGACTAGATAAAGAATTGACCACTCCTAAATTATGCCTTATAAACTCAAAAGTTTATTTTGGGAGGGGCTTAATGAAGATATCTAATATCTATTCCTTTGTGGTAATGTTCTCCATCTTTACTTGCTAATCTGTAACCTATTCTCTTAGAAAAAGATACTTGATCAAAATATGCTTAGTTCTTAAATGCATAAATGGATTCTTGGAAATTTTTATTGTAGTTGTATTATAAAAAAAATAGAAATTAGATTGACATACTCAATTCTAAAATCACTTTAGATTTGTTTCATCCAAAGGATATATGTACAACTTGATGCTACTATTATATACTCAACTTCAGATATGGATAAGGAAACTGAGGGTTGTTTCTTACTCAACCATGACACAAGACTATTTCCAAGAAAGAATGCACCTCCACTTGTGTTATTATTTTCATCAATGTTGCATTCCCAATATGCATTAGTATAAGATATAAGAGTGAAGTCCTTTCCTATTGGGTACCACAAACCAAGATCCATAGTGCCTTTGAGATACTTGAATATCCTTTTGAGTGCTACAAGTCTGTTTATTTTGGTGCTACTTGAAATCTAGCCATTAAACCTATGGTCTACATGATATTTGATATTGATGTAGTAGCATATAATAGACTTCCAATAATTGATTTTCACAAGGTATGATTTACTTATGTTGACTCATCATCTTTTCTCAACTTACACCCTATTACCATTAGAGTACCTGATAATTTACAATCATCCATATTGAATTTATTCAACATTTATTTAAGTATTTAGTATGAGAGATGAAAAATTAATTAACTTGATTGAGTAATTTATAACCCAAGGAAAAATGATAACTCTCATAACATATAAATTTCAAATTATTGTTTCATTACCCCTACAAACTCTTGAGACATCTTCTCATTGTCTTTACCTAAAATAATGTCATCAACATATACAACCATAATTAAATGGTTCTCACCTTCAATATTGATGTATAGGTTACTATCAACCACTTCTCTCTTGAAACCTTGATCAAGAAAATATATTTTAAATCTAGCATACTAGGATTTAGGGGTTTACTTTAGTCCATACAATGCTTTCTTTCAACCTACACACATAATCCTTATTCCTTGATAGAGAGAAACCTTCTAGTTACTCTATGTAAACCTCTTCTTCAAGATTCCCATTGAAAAATTTATACTTCACGTCCATCTAATAGACCTTGAAATTATTGAATCCAACATATGCTAAGAATGGTCTTATGGCTTATATTCTTACCACAAGTGCAAAAGTATCCTCAAATTCAATACTTTTTACTTGAGAATAACCTTTTTAGACTAGTCTTGCCTTGTTACTTGTTACCTTTCCATATTAATTCAATTTTTTTATAAAGTCCCATTTAGTTCCAATTACATTCTTATGCTTTGGTCTGGAAACAAGTTCCCAAGTTTTATTCTTTTATATTTGGTTCACTTATTCTTTCATGGCATTGATCCAATGCTTATCATTGCTAACTTCTAAAAATATCTTTGGTTTTATCTTCGATAATAAGAGAATTTTATATTTTATAATGTATTCATTATCCTTCTCCTATTTTTCACTCCAACATCAATATTATCGATGATTTGATTTTCTACATAATTCTTCTTTCTTGAACCCTGATTCTTCTGAATGAGTATTAGTTGGTGCACTCATTTTTTTAGGCCTAGTTTCATCATTCTAGTACTGACACTCTCTATAATTATTTAAAAAATTTTATTATAGCATCTATAGGCTTTAATATTTGAGTAATAACCAAGAAAAATTCCTTCATTAGCTCTGGAGTCTAACTTCACCAAACTGTCATCATCTCATTTGATGTAGCATTTGTTTCCAAACACTTTTAAGTATTTAACCGAAGATAGTCTACCCTTCCATGGATTATAGGGTGCTTGACTATTGTTTACACTAATTTGTCCTTTATTCAATATGTAAACTATAGTTTTTATTTCCTCTCTCCAATATTTATATGAAATCATGGATTCATTTATCATTGTTCTTACCATTTCTTGCATAGTTTGATTCTTTCTCTCTACAACTCCATTTTGCTATGGAGTCCTAGCAGTTGAGAAATATATCTTTATTATATGCTCTTAAAATAAGTAATTATATTAATTTGAGAGGAAATCAACCCCTCAATCTGACCTTAAGCATTTGATCTTTAGATCCATTTCATTCTCAACCAAAGCTTTAAACTTTTTAAACACCTCAAATTTTTATTTTAGAAAGGTAACCCATGTCATTATAGAATAATCATCAATAATAAACATAAAATAAATCTCACCTTGTATTATTTGAATTATTATGGGTCCACATAGATCTATATGGATCAATTCCAATGGTTTGGTTTTGGATTACTCTTTTGATCTGAAACTTGCTCGTGTCTACTTCCCATGCTAAAATTGTTTACAAATAGTGTTTGAAGGTTTTGTGATATTAGACATGTCTCTTACAACATTATTAGTTATTATTTTCACTAAATTATCAAAATTCATATGGCCCATTTTTTTATGCCATATCTAGCTTTCATCAACTTGACTCATGTAGCATTCATCTCCTTTTACTTCACTGAGTATGTACATATTATTTGATGTTTTGTTTGCATCTGCAACTAATTTTCCTATGCCTACTCTACTAATATTTCATCCTTGAGCATAACATGTGAAAATGTGTCCTTGATCAAACATTTGGTTTACACTTAATAGGTTATTCTTCAACCCTTCAATGCACAAAACATTTTTAGTTTTTATCTTTCCATTATCAAGGTTGAGGGTACCTTTTCTGATAATCCTATCTGTAAAATTATCCCCAAAATTTACTATACCTTCACTCATTTTATTCAAAGTGAGAAATTTTCTTTTATCACCTATCATGTGGCTTGAACACCAATTGTTAATATACCACTACTGTCCTTCATCTTCTACATGAAACATTGTTTGAACAAGCATAGACTTTTCCTTTTTTTGATTAGCTTCCTCTTACTTCTATATCCATATTTTTGTAGATTCCTTTTTTTATAACTATGGTATTCACCATCTTGTTCTATTTATGGGTTTCTATGAAAACACTCCTATATAATCATGCTATATGACCAAAGTTATTATAATTATAGCATACAATGTCACTTTATTTATAATTCAATAATGGTGAATATGAGTTATAGTTTCTATTGGAAACTCCATAATTTCCTTTTCCATAGTTCCATGCATATTCATTTCTTGCATGTGCATTACACTCTTGCTCTATGACCAAATTGATTTCAATAATAACAATAATAACCATAGAAGTAGCTTGTGTACCTTATCACATTGTTCTATCTTGATGAAAATGATCTTTTGAGATCTTTAATAGGGATGTTCTTACCTCTATTTTATCTATGAGGAGAATTGACATGATTTTTATTTTTTTTAATTTTTGTATTCATATATATCTTAAGTGCATTTGCATAGCTCTTTGGCTTCTCTATATTTATCTTCTTAGGTAGTTTTGTAGTTTTTGCACTCTACCCCTTTTTAGTGTTATCTTGTTCTCTTCATAACCAAGACCAATATTGATGCATGAGGACCTTTGGAAATTGAGAATGTCATCCAATATTTTTGTACTTTTCAATTTATCACATGTCTTCTCCAATTCCTTCTTTAAGAAATCAACACCTAATTCTAGCTTAGCGATGTAGTCTTCTTTTGCCTTAAGCTAGAATCTTACTTCTCCATCTATCTTTTTGGCTTATTTTATTTTAGTATTTAGACTAATGATGACCTTTTCTAACTCTTCAAGGATTTGAGACATTTTTGTTTTAAGTCATTATTTTATTCTTTGTATTTTTGAATATGTAATCTTTGTTTCAAATTGTTTTTATTCAGCATTTTTATCTCTCCCAAGGCACAAATCATCTCTTCTTCAAAATCTATAACTTCATCATTTTTGACATCATCCTCTACTCTCAAGGTGTATTTACATATAGAGGCTTCAAGTTTTATTTCTATTTCCATTAGTATGGTTTCCTCCCTATCATTATTTGATATTTCTTTATCACTCTCCTTGACTAAGCTACTATCCTTTTTGGAATAGAGGATTTTATTGTACGTATTAGAATTTTTTTATACCCACTTTGTTTGAAGTTTTTTTAAAAGTGAGGCTTACTTTCCTTCCTTTTCATTTTCATCATTATTATTTTATTCATATTTACTATCATTCTTATGAGGATACTTGGAAACAAAATGTCCTATATTACCATAATTAAAGCATTTGAAGGGTAAACTTACCTTTGTATTTTCTAGATCCCTTTTTAAGTTTTCTAACAAACAAGGCCTCCTTCTCATCTTCTTCATCACTGGTGTTATTGCTTGATTTAGGCTCTCTATATTTGATTTTATTAGAAGCTTTGAAAGTTGTTTCCTTCTTAGATGATTTTTATTTTTCATTCCTCATCTCATATGTTGTGAGTATCCCATGCAGCTCATCCATTGTTAATGAGTCTAGATCCTTTATCTCTTTAATAACAATTTTTTTTCATAAAATCTTAAGGATAGAGAGCTTAGTACCTTTTGAATTATTAAATATTATTCAAAAATTTTACCAAGCCCTTTGATGGTGTTAAAAATCTCATCAACATGAAGCAGATAGGCTACAATGTTTTCATCTTCTCTCATATTCAAACTTTCAAATTATCTCCTATGATTTTGAAGCTTGCACATATTTAATTTTTTATCTCCCACATATATGGTCTTAATATTATCCCAAATATCCTTCATTGAGTCACACTACATTACATTTACAATCTTCGATTCTAACAAACCACATAGAATAACATTCATTGCTTTTGTGTTATTTTCACTAGCCTTCTTTCCTTCTATATCTTTTGGTGAAGTTGTGGCACTATGTATCCATCCATAACTATTTGCCAAGTGTCAAAAACAAGGGCCATTAGATATGTCCTCATCCTTATACTCCAAAATGCATAATTTGTGCTATTGAATAATAGAGCCTTGTTGGTGGAGAAACCTTCCTAAACCTAATGACTGGCCATGTGTGCTTTCAATATACCTTCTAGCGGTTAAACTAATCTTGAAGGAAAACTTTCTCCAATACTTATTGTTGAGATCACACCACACTAAGAGGGTGGTGAATCAGCATGCAATAATAATTTACTTTCTTTCTAATTAATTTTCATAGAGAAACCATTCACATAATAATAAGTAAATGCACAACACGAAATTTACATTAAAAACCCTTGGTGGGGGAAAACCACACTTGAAAGGCTACTTGGATCTAATGTCTAAATCTAGCCATAAGATTAATAATTATTTTTAAAAAAAAAATTTAGGCACCAACCTACTTGGAGACACCAATCCCCAATGCTAAGCACCAACTTAGCAAGAGACATTGATATTTTTGAATTGAAGCACCAACTTCACTATCAAGCACTAACTTAGGTAAAGACACTAATATTTTTTTTTGAGGTACCAACCTAACTTAAATAATTTCCACATTATCATTGTTTCTTTATCAATAAATGATGGCTTAGTCAAGTTTCACTCTTCTCCCTTTTTTATCTCTTCTTCCTCTTCTTCTCCTTATGTATGATAGAAATAATTATTTTTGCACTTTCAAACTCCCATTCATTTCTATTTTGTACCTCTTCATGTCTCTTGGAAAGGGTGTGATTTTTCCCAAGGGATATGACCTCTCCAAATGTGGTCAACCCTTCATTTTAGATTATCATTCATTAAACTTGGGCAGTGATTATTATTTCCAAAATTTGGATGCTAACAAAGGTAGTTGACCCTTCATTTAATACAAATGAATTTAAATCCATTTCAATATTTCTCTTCATTACTCAATCATTACTCTTCACCCTAGCTGATTCTATAGCTACTTACTGGGTAAGTCTGAAGTTGATGATTGGGTGAGTCTAAAGCTACTAAGCAAGTCCAAAACTACTGAGTGAGTTTGAATATCTAGGTGAGTTCGAAGATCTAAGAGAGTCCAAAGCTACTAAGTGAGTCTAAATCCTTGGGAAAGTTTGAATCTATTGAGTGAGTTTGAATCTTTGAGGGAGTCTAAAGCTTTGAGTGAGTCTAAATTTCTGAGCAAGTTTGAAGCTTTGAGTAAGTTTGAAGCTCTGATTAAGTCTAAATATTTCCCTTCACTTTGCCTTTAACATCAATGAAAATATTCCAACACACCAAAACTAAGACCCTCCATGGTATTTTTTGAACTAGGCATGGTAGATGTATAAGGGAGAGGGGATGTTGATAATTTATTTGCCCCAAGTCATATTGAAAAAATGTGCATAGAGAAGGAGGAATTTCTATTAAAGGTTGCATAATTATGTGATAAAAATTTATGGAATCCTTTCCCATATTTTGGGGATGTTCTTGGAGAAATATTTACATTTTAGAGGTATACTCTACGACATATTCTTTTCACCCTTGGATTCATGATCTTTGATTATTATAGCTTCCTTAGGTTTTTTAGGATTTTTTTAATGGCTTATAGCATTTGGATCTAGTTTAATCCATATTATAAGCATTGTAAGGTTGGTATTGAGAAAGATAAAATTTGAAATCAATGAGGTATTAATAATCCTTATGTGTATTGGTTAATTCCTTAGCATTATAATTTTTGGCATAGAATCTTTGAAAAACCTAGTTGATGTTCTTAGTCAATTTCTCAAAAATGTTTTTCATCTTGTAAATAACTAAATGCCTTTGGAAATATTTGGAAAAAAACTATGTTTTTAAAATTAGGACACTAGAGGGATAGGAAATGGGGTTTGTTAAGAGACACTTTTCAAACTGAAAGCTATGATAAGTGAGATATGGAAAAGTAAAGACAATCCAACTAATTTTGGAAATTATTCACATTGGGTTCACCAAAATGTATATATGTGGGTTAAGATGATCAAAATAATAATCATATTTCTTTTTATAGACTAGAATTTAATCCAAATACCAAACTAGAGCCCGCATATACATAAAGATAATGATAATGAATGATAGTTATAGATATAGTAAATGGTAATCCAAATTAAATATCAAGGATATAAGGCACCAAATCCTTTGTCTAAGATATGGGATATGGGATTGAACTATGTCTCAAGGTAAAATAAATGATTTAAATAAATGGTTAAAAATGGGGTATCAAGGATACAACAAGAAAATCACTTGTAATGAACTAATAAATAAGGATATCTAGAGCCAAAATGAAATAAAATAAACAAAGTGTAAATTACATAAGGTTTAATTATAATGGTAATTTGAGCACATTTGGCCTTGACTAGGTTCTAAACTATGGTTGTAATATAAAGTCTAATCACCCTAGAATACACTATCTTCTTTAGAAAAAAGGTAACTAAGTAAGGAGAAAAACATACATGTGACTCTTAAAAATAATAATAACATATATATCTATTAAATAAATAAAATGAAGAAATAAGGATATAGATGCTTACCTAGATTGATTTATCACTGCATAAATCTCCCTCGTAGCTCTAGTGGCACTTTAAAAGAACAGTATGTTAAGACCTAAAATTACAATGTTGAAGACCTAAATGTTCTTAGTTGGGGACTCAAAATACTAAATGACACCTCCTTGGTTTAACTTCCTCCTATTAATCTTCAATGACCTTGAGAAATAATTAACCTCAAAAATAATAAGATTCTATCCTCTAATTAATTTTATTACTTAAGGTAAAATAAGTGAGTGAAAGCATAAAAAATGAGTGTTGTGTGTTTGAAATGATAGTTTTGACTCATGTATGTGTATGTGTGTAAACGTGCATGTGCACATGCATGTGTATTTGCATGTTCCTGTGCATGTGTATGTGTGTGTGCATGTGCGTGCACATATGTGCATGCATGCACATGCACACACACACACGTGTGTGTGTGTGTGTGTGTGTGTGTGTGTGTGTGTGTGTGTGTGTGTGTGTGTGTCCCAAGTTATAAATTAATTATAAATCTAAGTGGATAGTATCAATTTAGATCTATACTATATAAAGGTATTTGACAGCCTTATACCATATATTTAGTTAATATACAACATAAAATACATAAGTAGACTCATAACTATATCAATAGTATCTATGTATTACATAAATAGATAGATATGAAAATTTGTATCTATAGTTATGATATAATAGTAAATATAAGGAGCCTACATAACAAAATTGGATGTAGAATGAATAAGTAAAAGAGATTCAGTGAAGGCCAGGTTGATAGTAATGAAGATATGATAGAATAATATGTAAACACATCTCATAACATACCATGAGCTGACCCAACCCATTTCTTGTTGCACTTATGAAGACATGCACACAAGGAAATAGATGTGTTGATGAATCTTTCAAGAGAGATCATCACTAAAAAATAAACATTAAAATTACTAGTGTATACACATATTTCCACATCTACATATCAATCGACCATTAAACCTGAGCATGATACTGATAAAAAAATTGGCATAGTGTCAATATGTAAATGGAAAGCTCTTCCCATAATGTTCTATTAACACAAAATACCTAATAATGAAACAAAAAATAGTCTAATATACATACATGGTTTTATTTACCATAATTATTCTATTACACATGGTATTATGATTAACAATGGATCAAATGATAATCTTATTTTGATGTCATTATTATCTATACTCATATAAACATGTGTGTTGTAACCACACCATTTCATAGTTATGATGGATATTATCATGCACCCTTTGGTGGTATTTCACTACCACTCAAAGTTGTACATTAATCAATCCTAATTTGGTTCCATGTCATACCTTATTCAGGATAATATAATATTTTTCTTGGACACCCTTGGATTAATGAAATAAAAGAAATATCATTGAAAATACACAATTATGTCAAATTTATGTATAATAAAAAAGTCCACACATTTCATTGCTCAAATTTTGAGATATCTATTGATCAACTACAAAATGTAATTAAAAAGGTAAATATCATTTACCATGGATGGTCCCCATTTCATTTAAATAATTAGAATCATCACCCACAACTAATCTATTTGAATTTGAAACATAGTCATTTATTATGTGAGCTCCTCAAGCTCTAATTCCTAGAACTAAACAATGATAATATAGTACCTCTTCATCCACATCCTAAGGTTGGTATGCCTTGCATGTGTCTTCCTCCTATATATTGATTACATTCTTATATCACCCTAATTTTTCATAGTGGCACTTGCCATATATTTTTATTAACATTATTCTATCGACTTGTTTCATGTTTTTTTTTTTACGTTTCATTATCATTGTTCATTTGATTGTTGATCCCATTATATGCACTTATGTTGGATTATCAAGGTGACTCCACATTTATCAACATATTCTATCATAACATGAATTGATTTTGAATGGAATTTATAGGTTTCATGCATTGATTTCTAAGGGAAGTTATAGGTTTTTTATAATCCTCCTCATCTTATTCCTATGGTTTGTGAACCTTGCACCTCTCTTTTTAAATGTGGTCATATGCTTTCTTGTTTATTTCTCTACATTTTTATACACATATTACTAAAAAATAAATAAAAATTGACTCATATATGTTCATATCTTAACATGTATTTTCCTATGGGGGAATAATATCCACATATGATCCTTATTGACATATCCTTCATATGGAGTATATCATGCACCTTTCACTTATGAGCCTAAATTTATTATTCATATATTGGATCTTACACACACCTTGAAAAATGATAGGTTATCACTCATGGTACATTCATTACCATATATTATTATCCTTGAGTATTAATAAATTAGGGGCCATGGTGTTTCCCCATTTATATCTTCATACTCACTATATGATGTATTCACTTATGGGCCTCTCCACAACATCTTATGATCATCACACATTGATATTATCTTAGGATTTGTACTTGTAATACATATGTCCCTTGTATTATTACATTGGTGGGCCATGATCCCTTGCACAAATCTTTGCACCTTATCACATTATGTTTATCATACTTGATATATACATGACTTATATAATCACCCATCAATAAAAAATATCTTATTATGAAAATATTTGTAGACATTGAAAAATACATTTGAAAAAAACATTGCTTTAAATACATGGTTACATATTCACCTATGTTATATGTTTTAATATCCATGAATTACACATGTGCTTCTCACATTATATGTTAGGTGTGTGATATGTAGATTTATATATTACATGAAGTTGTAATAGACACTATTTTCCCACATCTTGGGAAGGAGATTTTCATACATAGCATGTCATATCTTTTAGGTCATTTACATATACCATATTTCATAATGTGATATAATTACTTGATTTTAATTTATCATATTGAGCTATATTACATTATATAATACATCTCCTACTAGTACCCAGATCTTATATCACATAAATATATTCATTATGATTGTTACATGGTAACATTAACTATTATCTGTGAATGTTTTCTTGTATTTGGACGTGTTTTTTTTTTCCATAAATTTCCATAGATAATACTCTTGTCATCATGTATTTTGATTTATATCATGTGTGTTTTCTAACTAAATTAACTATCCACTAACTAGGGTGTGGTCACTAATTTGTGTGGTCATAACTTGAGTGTGCTTCATTACTTTATTATATACATTTAGCTATGTTTTATATCATGCATATTACTATACCCTTTTTTTTTTTCCTATTTTTCAATGAATTATACCATGAATCTATGAAGTAATATTACTTGTGTGTGTTCTCATTACTATATATATACCAACTTGGGGTATATTATATCACATTTGGGACATACTAGTTATCCCTGTCTTGATTTCTCTTTGAGGGAATCATACCCTTATACATTGTGCTTGATATTATAATATATTTCATATGTAATGTGACAATTATACATGATACATGGGGAATGACTAGATTCCAATCCATTTATTATAACAATGGATTTAAAAAATAATAATATTATAGTATTAGCTATTTTCAAATTTCATTACCTTCGATTGTATTATTTTCCTAATATATGATGCACTTGAATTTATTTTTTGAGATGAGATATTGTAGCATAGGTCTTCATACCTCACTTGAAAAGGAATCATATATCAAGGAATTTTAAGAAAAACAAAGTTGAGTAAAATAAATTGAACTTGGACAAAAATTATCTACTTACTCAATGAAGAAGTGGATTAGGCCATAGTGACTCGTAGAGAAGTATCGACTATGTTCAACATCTATCAAAATCATAGTATCAAAAGTAAATGTTGAAACATTTAGGATAAATAATTTCAATGTGCACTTATTATTATGCTCTCTTTTCAATTTTAAAATTAAAATTTTAAAAAATTATGATGAACATTGACTACTTATATAAATTAACACTTGTTTCAGGTAAAGAAAAGAAATCATGTGAATGGAAACTTAACTAGAGTATGCATAAAACCCATCCAATCTTCCATATTTAATCAAAGGTATGAATTTTAAATTATTCATAGTTATAAAAAAACACATAAGTTATCTCACAATCGCATACCCACATACAACTAGGGAAATTATGTAGATGCCTTAATTTTGTACAAGAGTTTTACATATTATCTTATCCCCAATTTATCATATTTGGCATACTTGTGTATATTTGTGTATTTATATGACTTATCTAACCCCACATTGGTATTAATTTATCCTTTGATCCTTAAAATCACATCTATCACTTATCAAAATCTATTTTTAGCATCCTTTGATTAAATATAATCTATTATCATGTTTCTCATAGATATCCAAACCTCTAATCATTCCTAGGTGTGAATAAATCCTAAATAATCACATGCCCTAGATTATATTATTAAGGATCATATCCAAACATAAATATAAACCTTTACTATTAGTTCAATTATATTTCCATTGATTAATATCTTACACACATGTGATGGAGGTCTCTCATCATTTTCTTGTACTATATGAAGGTTTTGGCTTGCATGTAGTTCATCATCACTTATATGGAAGAGGAGGTTCAAATCCCTTGCTCAATCTTATACATTTACACTCACTCATAAATACATGGAATTCTAATCCCAACATGTGAAATACATACTTTGGAACATAGCTTTGATGTTTTCTTGATTCCATAACCCATTATTTCTTTTGAGTGACAAGATAGTTCAAAAAGAATAAATTATCAATTAAACATATTATTTACATAAAATAGTGAAATTATAATACATGAATATTACAAATTAGGTATAAAACTAATTAATTAAAAATAGAATGTGAAACCCTACACAAGTCACACTTCATGGAAGATAGACAAACTTAGCAATGTGAGTCCTCCTAGCTTGAGTTTACCCAAGTTAAACCCACACTCTACATAGGAGAATAAAAGTTCATGATCATAACTCAAACATTATACCCAACCATATTTCAATTCTATGTTTTAGTTATAGAAACAATGTGTAATCATTTCTTGTCCTTTGTACGTAATTTTCATAGCCTAGTTTATTTACGCTTTATCTTGTTGATATTATTATCCAATTAGGTAGATTTTAAATATGTACTTTCATAGATATATTTTTAGATATATTCATTTCAATCACTTATTATCTATTATTTATAAAATTATAATTAAATTAAACACTCGTATGCCTTGATGGGATAATAGCCTTGAAACTTATCATATTAATATAAAAAGGGTATAGTATAAGTCATACAAAGAGTTAAATCATTTTTTAGAATATAAAATAAGAAGAGTAATCTATAAAGATGTATAAATTACATTTTTAAATTTATTTATTGACACATCTTTTACAATTAAGGGTTAAATTACTAGTTTTATATAATGAAGAATGAAACCATCTCAATATTTAGTTGCTTTAATTAAATGTTATCCATTTTTAAATGATATTGTGACAAGACAAGTTTATCTTAATAGATCAATATTTTTTCTAGTGTAGAGTGGTATTTGTTATCTTGGTTATCAAGGTAGGTGCATCTATGTGATGGACGTGGTATTTTATAATCTATTTAATTTACCTTTACTCAATGAATAATTATTTCTTGTAGACATTAAAATTTAGCACAAAACCCTTATCCCTATGTTTTATTCCTGATTTAGTCTACTTTCTAAAATTTTAAAATTTGACCCATTTCTAAGATGATGTCAACCCCACATGAGATTATATTTGGTCTAATGAGCCTAAAAATAAACTTAATACTTATCTATTAGGTATCTATTACTAAATTCCAACTACTTATCACTTGTTATCTAGTCTTTCCTTAAAACCATAATCCTATTATCTCCTAAATAAGTCCATTGTTGTATAGGCCTACCCTAGACAATCCTAGAGTCTTAAAGACTTGTCCCTTTTATTTATTTGTGTCCTTATACCAATTTTTCTTTAACATATTACTTAAACCTTCCCATTTTAATTTTAAAAAGTTCCCTAGCACACAAAGGTCATCCTAGAACATCTTATAAATATAGGATCTTGCCAAGCCATTAATAGGAAGTCAAAGAAGAATTCAAATAAGAAAAGAGACAAAATCTATCATACCAAGATTTAAGTCCAAGGAAAATATTATCTATTCAAGTTGTGTTTCACAATATACAAACATGCGACACTTGTCTATATAGGTCTCTCTACTAATTTTACTTATTTTGGATTTAGATGATCTGAATAGGCCAAAATAATCAAGATTCAAATTGTATAATATATATATATAAAACTACACAAATATGAATGTAAAAAATGTATTTATTACAATTTATAAATATATAAATGAACAAAATAGAATTAACTTAAGATACTTTTTTTCTCTATATTGTTCATTTCTTATGTACATTCAACTATAATTATTTTTAATAAGTCTATGACTACCTAGATCAAGAAATAGATTGTCAAAACCCATATAGACATTATCAGGGAAGTCCTTACACTTATGGAAACTTATTTTTCCACTATATAAAATAATTGTTTGTGTTTATTATGCTACTCTATCTTGTCATAGATCCCTTTGCATTCCTATCTATATGACTCTTTTATGTTTTCTTAACCTCGTTATAATGCATAGATATGTATTTTGTCTCGCTTTGCCTCAAAACCCTAACTTCACTTTTGACACTTATAGACTTATTAAAATGGGATAAAAATATGGGTTGTATGGCCCTAAACACTCCTCACTAAATTATTTATCTTTCCTACATTATAATACTCAAATAGGGCTTAAACCACACATAGTTTTGCCACCTATATTTGTGTCTACTCAATTATGATAAACTATAATGAAATGCATAACATTATCTTTCAACACTTGAAAATGTGTGCAACATTGATCTTGGGTTGGTGTTTAGACTTGGATTTATGGTTACTCCTTTAAGTGGTTTTATATGTGTATTATTTTTTAAGAATGTCTTAATAGACTGAAAATGGATTTATTAAGCTTTCCAAAGATGATTGATAGATGATAGATAAAAATGGTCTTAGGATTGAATTGTATTGATATGTGACTCTTTGGTATTTACCCCCATAATTGAATGAAATTATACAAGGATCTTGGTCCAGATGGGATTCTAATTGCCTTTTAAGGAATTTTAGGGGTATTATTAGAGAATACATTACTGTAGTGGTAAATGAATTTTTGGATTCAAGACAACCACTCAAGGAATTCAATCATACTTTCCTTGTGCTCATTCCAAAGAAATAAGGGGTAGTGAAATTTTCTAATTTTTGACCCATTATTTTGTGTAATTTGTTGGTTGATTATTTTGTCTATCAACATACTGGTAAACAAAATAGGCCTTATCAGCCAAAGCAAGAAGATTAGTCATCCTAATGTGTAAGTTTATCACATCAGAAGGAGACTTCTCTCTCCTCTCATCAAGGGGAGGTTCCCTGTGGATATGCTATGTATATATATGAATAGAAAATAGTATTCAAGGGTAGGACCAGACATTCATCTCTCTTTTTCCAGAGATGATGTATACAAAACAAAGGAAGAACTCAAGAGAATGACATACAACACTCCTCTTCTTTCAGAGGAACTGTTCAACCAGTCACGAGAATACTCTTGGAAATAAAAGCAGAATATGACTGAAGTATGGCAACTAGCAAATCAAGACACAACACAAAGTCTGTGCAAGAAATACTCAAGAGTGATATACTAAGAACAATGAAAGCTCAAAGTCTTTGCAAAGTTCTTTACACATCAATGAAAATACAAACACATTGAAGGCAGCTTTGGGGGCGCAAAGTCTCTCCACAGTTAATTCTCTAGGACACCTTCTTGACAAATTTACTAATTCTACTTATTAAATCAATGAAACAAACAAGATATCACAACACAAAGTTTGAAAAAGTCCCTTGTTTTCATTAACAAAATATGATAAATAGACTGAGCACAAAGTCTCAATGATGCCTCTCAATTTGGGCAGAGTTTCATTCTAAATGTCAAAAAAAGATATCTCTATTACAATAGAAGAAAGTCCCTTATATAGCCTCTTCAAAAAGGACTTGGGAACAATCAATACATCGATTTGCATTGAAATCTATTAAGGAGACATGCTGGAACTTAGAGGCCCTTTTCCCATTTAATTTTATCAATGCAAGGAAATAAGTCGTGCTTATTGAAAGTTTGTAAATTCTAATGTTCCACCTGGCAATCTAATCTTATCTTCATCGTTCTTCCTTGTTGAGCGAATTGAATCGAGTCTTGGATTTAATTTGCTGTTCTGTTTCTTCCCTACTTTCTGCTGGTCTTGGCCTTGAAAATTGTGAATGTATTCTGCTCTGTGGATCAAAGGATCAACGACTATTTTACTGTCTCTAAAATTGACGTTTACATGCCCATCACTATGTTTCCAATGGCTAGTTGATTGTGTTGAATTTGGCATGTTCAGGCACGTCATCCCTTGGTCTTCTTTTATCTTTCCCACTTGGCACTTTTCCCTTTTATCTTTCTCACTTGCCACTTTTCTAGATTGGACTTTGCCCTTTCGAGCCCTAAAAAATGATCCTTCAGAGTCTTTTGGCCCTTCACAAATTTCCCCTAGGCTTAAATGATCCTTCGGCTTCATTTGTCGGCCCTTCACAAATTTCCCTTGGATTTTCCTCAGGCCATTCACTTATTTCCCCCCAGGATTTTCCTCGGGTTATCCCCTTTGAACATTCCTGTGGACATTTCCCTGGGGAAAATTCCCGTGGACAAAAAGTCTGGGTGAAATTCCCTTGGCAAAAAGTCCAGGTGAAATTCCCCAGGCAAAAAGTCTGGGTGAAATTCCCTGCCAAGTCTTTTTGAACAAGTCTTTAATCAATAATTTTAAAATACCTCAGACAAATCTAAAAGAATTACCTTTCGGCTTCTTATAAAAATGATCCTCCAAAAAGGTGTTTTTCTTGATTAAGTGCCCTCTGCAAGGGCATTTGTTCTTTGAAAAGTCTTCTTTTGCATTGATCCATACCTTTGAACTTAGTCGATGAACCTTTGTTGAACCGGTTCAAAGGTTTAATGAAGCGCGCCAAGCCTTTGAAGCAAAGCCGATGAAAGCATTGAATTGCTTGATTGAACCTACCTTTGAACTACTTGAAGTTGAACCAAAAGATGAACCAAATGTTGAACTTGCTGCTGATTGTTTGTTGATGAAAATCCCTGCAAAAGTCATGAAGCTCATTGAACTTAGACATTGAACCATTTGGTTCAAAGGTTCAATGAAGCGCAGTAAGTGCCTTTGAACCAAAAAGCTATGAACTTGCTGTTGAACCGTTGAACTAGAAATCCTTGAACCAACTAACAAACCAAATGATTGAACCAAAAGATGATGAAACAAATGAAATGAACCATCTAAGTGAAATAAAGCATTGAACTACTTAGTTGAACTTGGACGTTGAATTATTCCTTTGGTTGAACTGACTGTTGAACCTTTGAACCTGTTGAACCTGTTGAAGCTACTAAACTTTGAACCTTTCTTGGAAAATGAACAAATGTTGAAAATCAATTCTTTTGACTGAAAACCACCTGCAAGAGTTTGTAGATTTTTTGAGAAGCTCTGAAAATGAGAAATATAAATATCTACGACAAATTTTGAAAATGGAAGATATTATTTTGGTTTGTAGAACCAAAATAATTCAAATGTTGTTCCAAAAATGACTGTTATTTTTGGGAGACAATAGCTAGCTCTAGTTGGGGAACTTCTGTCAATTACAAAATGAATTAGAAGGAGTAAAATCCAAAAAATCTAGTGTCTTCAAGTGTACCATTGGACTTCAGAGTCATGCTTTCCAAAAATGAAAGGCATCAAAAAATAAAACAAACAAAACAAAATAGAATTTAAAACTGTACAAATATACATATATATATAGAGGTAATGATCTGACACTTCAAAAGTTGAAGTGTTTCAAATGCTGCCCATTATGGGGCAGAGAAAAGAGCGTGCCATCTTGGTATTTCAACAAAAAGCTATTTTCACCCATGTGCTAATGAATTGTGAATGGGCCTCTCCAAAGGGAGTCAAACTTTCCATGCATCCCTTTTGGCTCTCTTCTTTTGTCCCACAATAGGACTTTATCTCCAATCTAAAAATCATGATTTTTGGCTTTCTGATCAAAAAGTTTCTTTATCAGATTTTGATGAACATCAATTCTATCCACCACCATAGTTCTTTGTTCTTCTAGCTGAGTCAGGTACATGATTCTTTTGTCAAGAGAACTCTCATATGTCTGATCTTCAATAGCCTTCACCAATTTCAAGGTTAGTAACTCTAAAGTGATTGGTATCTCAGCATTAATACCATAGAGAAGTTGAAAAAGAGACATACCAATTGACCTTTTTGGCATGATCTTGTCAGCCCACATAGCATCTACCAATGCTTTGTGCCACGTCCTTTGATTATCATCTGCAAGTTTCTTGATAATAGTTACCAAATTTTTATTACTGGACTCAGCTTGTCCATTCCCTTGCAGAAAATAATTAGAAGAATGAGAAAGCATAATTCCATAATAAAAATAGAATTGTGTGATTTCTTGAGAGGTGAAACAAGCTACATTATCAGTAACAATTTTGAGTGGGACTCAAAATCTGGAAATGATGTTCTCTTTCAAGAATTTGCATATAACTTCTTAGGTAGCATGCTTTGCCAGGATTGCTTCTACCCACTTAGTGAAATAATCAATCGCTATAAGGACATAATCATGTCCAACACTTGATGATGGATTTATTGTCCCAATAAAATTGAGTCCCCACTGCTAGAAAGGTTCCTTTATGATTACTAGCTTAAGAGGTAGAGCAGCTAACTTGAGTTTTCCAACAAATTGCTGGCAAAGTTCACATTTTCTTACCCATTTATGTGCATCTTGAAAAAGAGTCGGCCAATAATATCTGGCTCTCAAAATTTTGTGAGCAGTCACAGGAGCAAAAGAATGTCCTCCACAAGCTAGATTATGGAAATATTTCAAGAGCTGGGTCTACTATTCTTTATCTACACAGCGAAGAAAAACTCCATCTATGTTTCTCTTGTACAGGCCATTGTCCCAAAAGACAAAATTGGCAGCTTTCAATCTGATGGTTCTCCTCTCTTTGTAAGACAAATGAGCAGGACATTCTCCATATGTCAAAAAATAGGCAATATCTGAATACCATTCATTGGTAGTAGAAACAAAAAGGACTGTTGGCATATTGTCTACTTCAGCTTCTTCAAGTTGTGTATCTTCTAGCTTATTATCAGCTATTAATTGACAAAGACCTTTACCTTTGACCAGCTTTGTTGGCTTGATATCCAGATCAAATTCTTGGATCTTTGCAATCTAATTACCTCTCTTTGTGCCAAACTCTTGTTGAGTTAATATAGCCTTGATTGTACTGTTAGGAACTAAGGCAGTAATATGTGAATTCATTATATAAAAGTGAAAGTGTTTGACTACTTTTACCAAGGCATAAGTGTGCTTCTCTATATTTGAATACTTCAATTCATGATTTTTCAGAGGGCAACTCATGAAAGAGATGGGAGATTCTATACCTTCTTTGTCTTGTTAGACAAGAATAGCTGAAAGAGTATCTTCAGATGCATAGCTGTATATAATGAAATCTCTGTGATAATCTGGGCAGACCAAGGTGGGGGCATGAGCAATAGCGACTTTGATATCTTGAAATGTTGCTTTGCCTTCTTTGGTCTAGCTGAAGGTATTCTTTCCTTTCATCATATTTACAATGTGTCTTGTCTTCTCAGCAAATTCAGGGATAAATCTCTGTAAGAAATTCACTTTTCTGAAGAAAGAGTGAACAACTTTCTTACTTGTAGGTAAATTCAGCTCTTGAATAGACTTGACTCTGTCTGAGTCAATCTTTATTCCTTCTTTAGACACAATGTGTCCAAGGAGTTTTCCTTCTGTCACTCCAAAAATAGACTTTTTAGGATTCAAAGAAATAACATTTTCTTGACAGTGCTCCAACACTTGTTGCAAGTGGCGCATATGATCATATCGGTGCTTTGAAAAGATAATTAAATCATCAAGATATACAACTATGAATTTTCTAATTTCATCTTTAAAATCCATATCCATAGCTCTCTGAAATGTAGTACCAGCATTTATTAATCCAAAAGGCATTCTTTTGTATGCAAAAGTACCCCAAGGCATGGTGAATGTAGTCTTGTATTGATCAGATTCAACAACTTCAACTTGGTTATAGCCTGAGAATCCATCCAACATTGATAACATTTCTAATCCTATTACTGTTTGGAGCACTTGGTCCATGATTGGCAAAGGATAATTGTCTTTCAGAGATGACTGGTTTAGATTCTAGAAATCTACACAAATGCAGATTTTGCCATTTTTCTTTCTTACTGAAACTATGGTTACAATCCATGTAGAATGATGGATTGGAAAAATAATCCTAGCATTTAACATTTTCTGAATCTCAGACATAATTGTACCTAAAATCTTTAGATTGTATTGTCTGGATTTCTTCTTGTAAGGCATTGAATTAGCCTTGAGAGGAATATGATGATGGATTTCATTAGGACTGAGAGACTTCAGATCTTTGTATGAATATGCCAAGACATCAATGTATTGATGAAGCAAAGAAGTAAATTTGAATTTTTCTTCAAGTGTACAACACTTACCAATGTTGACCATTTTTGGATTTTCTTCATTAGTCAGATTCACTTGGTCAAATCCCTGAGAGAAACTTGAATCTGTCTGTTGTTGCTTGATGATTCTATCATGCTTGTCAAATAGCTTTTCGAGAGAAACCAAACCTTTAGGAATTTTATTTCTTTTCAGCTGTATAAACTCTTCATTTACATCTGAACTAGATTCAAAAATTAATTCATACTTCTGAGATTCATTGCCTTCAAAATACAGTTGTTCAAAATTGTCTTTTCTTTCCAAAAAAGCAATGATCTAATTATCATCATTGAAAATTTGCCAATGATCATCATTATCAGGAACACTCAGCCTATAGATCAACTCAATGGTATATTTGGCTTCTTTAAAATTAGAATGTGGAACTAAAAGAGTTCCTGAAATAGCAAGTGCATCAGCTCTATCATTGAATTCTCTTGGAATGGAAGAAATGTTGAAAGCATCAAAGCTTTCAATTTGATCCAAAGCAAGATTACGGTAATGGTGTAGCCTTTCATTCTTAGTCTGATATGAATTTCTCACTTGGTAGACCACTAATTTGGCATCCCCTTTAGCATGAAGACACTTGATGCCCCTCTTTCTTGAGTAGCCTTCATGCCTAGCAACAATGATTCATATTCAGCTGTATTATTTGTGTTGCTAAACTGTAACTTATATGATGAAGGGAATATATCTCCTTGAGGAGATATCAAAATAGTTTCGGCTCCAAAACTAGAAGAAGAACAACTACCATCAAATTTTAGAGTCTAAATCTCATTAGACACTGGCTTTATTTCAGACTTTCCTTCATCAGAGATGGAGGGTCTTTCTTCATGATCTGTATATAAAAAGTAATTACCCATACCTACAGATTCAAAAAGGATTTGAGCTTTAAGAGCTGATGCCTTGGTGACTATATACTTTGCTTCCTTTTCAAGAAGTAATTTTGTCATCATGCCTTGTACAAGGATCCTTGCCTCAGATAGATCTATGTTCAGCTCTCCTCCCACATCCTTACAAAAATTCTATCCAAGTAAAATACCATAAGATGCTGAAACTTCAACCACTAATACAGTCATTTTAATCCTCTTGTCCAAAAAGGCTACAAATGCAAATTGAGCATCTTTGATCTGCCCCAACAATGGCACTTGTTTGTTCTCCATGGAGAAACATCTACCAAACATCTTGGTCAATGTGAGACCAAGAGACTCAGTGACTTTGGTAGGCACGATATTTTTAGATGCACCTAAATCTATTATACAATTACTCAGCTTGTGGCCATTGATTAACAGGGAAACATAGAAGGGTTCTATTTTTTTAGAAGCAGCTGGAGGAGTAATAATTAGATTATTTGGACTAGGTGTATTTATTGGGGAATCAAAAGTCACTTTTTTGGCCTTTTGCACTGCAGGGACGGTCGATTTTTAACATATTGGACCAACTTATTCAGTTGATCTAGATTAGACTACAAGTACTCAAATTCAGACATTTATATTTGTCTTTTTGACATGATCAATTATGTCAAATGTCTGAATTAAACTAGGTACAAAGAAAGGTACTTCAGCTTTCTACGTTTTAGAAGGGACAGGAGGTATACTGGTTTGCGAATTAGAAGTAGAAGGGGAAGGTGAAGCAGATGTATTTACCTTTTGAGTGATTACTAGATATTTTGATTGAAAGGGTAGAACTAATCCATGCTTGGCAATTATGACTACTGGCTGTGATTGCTCTTCTGTCTTTCCTTTATCAGCCTACTAGACTGATTGATTCACTGCATATGATCCATTTGAAGCTTCTCCTTTGCTTCCGGGTTCATCCTGATGATTCAGGAAACCAATGTGGGAGTCACCAGCTGATTCTTCTTGACTGTCTTCAATGATATCAACATCATTTTCTTCATATAATTCAGGCTGATAAGAAAAATCTGATTCTGTCTCAAGATATCCCATTGTTGAATTAGTTGGAGGAGCTTCCAAGGCAAGTTTTCCTTGTGGAGGAGGAAGACGATTTTGTTGTCCTTGGTTTTTGGCAACATTGCCCTGATATGACTGATTTGGGAATGTTCTTCTGTATGTAAGAGCAGAAGACATTCCTTGAGCCATTTGATTTTTGAGGGCAAGGAGCTCATTCGCTAATTTATGCACCATTGGATCTATGGTGCTTGTAGATGCAAATTATGATGATGATGAAGCTATATTTCTATTAGGATCTCTTCTTATTTTCCCTGCTAATATGAGATCATCTTTTACTTCAGTGGCCAAAATTTGAGCTGCCTCAAGATCTATTTGGCCAGCATGTCTCAAGAGGAAACTGACTTTAGGTAGCTAAGAATTGATGAAAAAGAATTTAAGATTCTCAGCTGTAGGTTTGGCAATCATATTCTATTTCTGAACTTGTCAAATTTAGCTATGAAGTCTCTCATAGGCTCATGTGGCTCTTTTTTCATTTGTGTAAGTTGAGCCAGAAGTGTATGTGCATCTTCTGCAGGTTTGAATCTAGCTTCAAACTTATCTTTCAAAGTATTCCGATTAGTCATAGATTGAGCCTGTAAATGGTAAAACCAATTTGCAGTAGGACCTTGTAGTGTTTCAACAAAAAGCCTGATTGCTACATCTTCAAATTCTACCCCAATTACTCCACAAGCTATACTGAATGTTGCAATATGTTCATCAGGATGAACTTTCCCATCACCATGGAATTTTTAAAAATTCTTCTTAGAACTATGTGGAAGTTCATGTAGAGGAGTAAGATTGAGAGGGCCAAAAGCATTACCCCAGGGACCTTGAACTGCCATTATAGGGTGTTAAAAAGGAGGGATAACAAATCTCAATGGGATAATTATAGGCAAAGCTTTATCAACAGCAAAAGTTGATATTTCACCTGGTAATGGAGATCTGGTTTTAGTAGGAGAGAAGCTCTTGGTTCATTGCAGACGAGATGGTGAAGAAAATAGATTAAAATCACTTTGCTATACTTGCTCAAACACATGATCAACAACACCTTTAGCCCTTTGACTTCGTGTATATCTTGAATCTACCAGATTTGTAAAACAAAATTTGAAAAGAATTGACTTTGCTTCAGTTAAAGCTTGAAGCTTTAAACTATGTGTTCTTTTCTTGTGGGTGTGGAGGTGAATGGAATGGATAGACTATAAATGGATAATGGGTAATTCCCCAATGGAGTCACCAAAAATTGTTGGTTGATTATTTTGTCTATCAGCGTACTGGTAAATAAAATAGGTCTTATCAGCCAAAGAAAGAAGATTAGTCATCCTAATGTGTAAGTTTATCACATCAAAAGGAGACTTCTCTCTCCTCTCATCAAGGGGAGGTTCCATGTGGATATGCTATGTTTATATATGAATAAAAAATAGTATTCAAGGGTAGGACCAGACATTCATCTCTCTTTCTTTAGAGATGATGTATACAAAACAAAGGAAGAACTCAAGAGAATGATAGACAAAACTCCTCTTCTTTTAGAAGAACTATTCAACCAGTCACGAGAATACTCCTGGAAATAAAGCAGAATAGACTGAAGTATGGTAACCAAAAAATCAAGACACAACACAAAGTCTGCACAAGAAATACTCAAGAGTGATATACGAAGAACAATGAAAGCTCAAAGTCTTTCCAAAGTTCTTTACACAACAATGAAAATACAAATACACTAAAGGCAGCTATGGGGGCGCAACGTCTCTCCATAGTTGATTCTCCAAGACACCTTCTTAACAAATTTACTAATTCTGCTTATTAAATCAATGAAACAAATAGGATATCATAGCACAAAGTCTAAAAAAGTCCCTTGTTTTCATTAACAAAATATGATAAATAGACTGAGCACAAAGTCTCAATGATGCATCTCAATTTGGGCAAAGTTTTGTTCTAAATGTCAAAAAAGAGCTCTATTACAATAGAAGAAAGTCCCTTATATAGCCTCTTTAAAAAGGACTTGGGAACAATCAATACATCAATTTGCATTGAAATCTGTTAAGGAGACACGCTGAAACTTAGGGGCCCTTTTCCCATTTAATTTTATCAATGCAAGGAAATAAGTCGTGCTTATTGAAAGTTTGTAAATTCTAATGTTCCACCTGGCAATCTGATCTTATCTTCATCGTTCTTCCTTGTTGAGCGAATTGAATCGGGTCTTGGATTTAATTTGCTATTCTGTTTCTTCCCCACTTTTTGCTGGTCTTGGCCTTGAAAATTGTGAATGTATTCTGCTCTGTGGATCAAAGGATCAACGACTATTTTACTGTCTCTAAAATTGACGTTTACATGCCCATCACTATGTTTCCAATGGCTAGTTGATTGTGTTGAATTTGGCATGTTCAGGCACGTCATCCCTTGGTCTTCTTTTATCTTTCCCACTTGGCACTTTTCCCTTTTATCTTTCTCACTTGCCACTTTTCTAGATTGGACTTTGCCCTTTCGGGCCCTAAAAAATGATCCTTCAGAGTCTTTTGGCCCTTCGCAAATTTCCCCTAGGCTTAAATGATCCTTCAGCTTCATTTGTCGGCCCTTCACAAATTTCCCTTGGCTTTTCCTCAGGCCATTCACTTATTTCCCCCCAGGATTTTCCTCGGGTTATCCCCTTTGAACATTCCTGCAGACATTTCCCTGGGGAAAATTCCCGTGGACAAAAAGTCTGGGTGAAATTCCCTTGGCAAAAAGTCCAGGTGAAATTCCCTAGGCAAAAAGTCTGGGTGAAATTCCCTGCCAAGTCTTTTTGAACAAGTCTTTAATCAATAATTTTAAAATACCTCAGACAAATCTAAAAGAATTACCTTTCGGCTTCTTATAAAAATGATCCTCCAAAAAGGTGTTTTTCTTGATTAAGTGCCCTCTGCAAGGGCATTTGTTCTTTGAAAAGTCTTCTTTTGCATTGATCCATACCTTTGAACTTAGTCGATGAACCTTTGTTGAACCGGTTCAAAGGTTTAATGAAGCGTGCCAAGCCTTTGAAGCAAAGCCGACGAAAGCATTGAATTGCTTGATTGAACCTACCTTTGAACTGTTTGAAGTTGAACCAAAAGATGAACCAAATGTTGAACTTGCTGCTGATTGTTTGCTGATGAAAATCCCTGCAAAAGTCATGAAGCTCATTGAACTTAGACATTGAACCATTTGGTTCAAAGGTTCAATGAAGCGCAGTAAGTGCCTTTGAACCAAAAATCTATGAACTTGCTGTTGAACCGTTGAACTAGAAAGCCTTGAACCAAAATAATTCAAATGTTGTTCCAAAAATGACCATTATTTTTTGGAGACAACATAATTATTTCTACAAAATAATTACCAAAATTATTTCTCTAAGAATAAAAACTATCATGGTAAACATTTTCCAAGTTTAGCAAGGAGGCTTCATTCCAGGAAGGCAAATCCAAGACAAAGTTATAGTGGTCCACGAAGTCATTCACTTTATGGAAAATAGTAAAAAATATGTTATGATACTCAAATTAGATATGGACAAGGATTATGATAGATTGGATTGGAGATTTCTAGATAGAGTGATGAACTAATTTGGTTTCAATGAGAAATTCAAAAAAAATATTAGAATTTGTATTTCCACTTACATGTTCTCTATTTTAGTTAATGGTGTGGCACAAAGGTTTTTTAGAAGTACCAAAGGAGTGAGGTAAGAAGATCCTTTGTTTTATTTATTTTTTATTATTATGGAGTAATATTTAAGTAGATTTATATCTAAGGCATTGATGGATGAATAATTAAGAGGTTTCAAACTAGCTAGGCAGGCTGAGCTGGTAACACATCAACCATTTGTAGATGAAACTATTTTACTTTATAAGCCTCAATGTAGGAAGCAAGGACTATAAAAATAATCCTGGATATGTAAGAAAAGGTTTCAAATTAGAAGATCAACTTCAACAATATCTCAATTTATTTTTTTAATATTTTGATGGTGAGACAAAATTGGATAGCTGAGCTGTTGGGCTACGAAATTAAAGACCTTTTATCCACTTATCTAGGAATGTCTCTCATCAGTAATCAACTCCAAATTATTGGTTTGAACCCTTTGATTTAAAGATTCCAAAAGAAGGTTGTAGGATGGAAAGGGAAACTCTTATCTCAGGTTGGGAAAGTAGTTCTAATCATGAGTGTATTACAAAGTCTTCTAATATATATTTTATCTTTGTTCAAACTGCCCAAAGGAGTGAAAGAAAAACTTATCAAGATTTAAAGAAATTTCCTCTAGTTAGGGACTAAGGAAAATATTAAATTTTATTTTATTACATGGAACAAAGTTTACAACAACAAAGCCTATGGTGGCCTAGGCATCAAAAATCTCCAACAGGTTAACAAAGCTCTTATATCCAAATTCATTTGGAGATTCATAACTACCAATTCTATCTGGGGAAAGATTTTATCCTTTAAATATCTTGAAGGGAGTAACCCTATTGACATACTAACTGAAGGGTAGTTTGTTAGAGGGTCTCATATTTGGATTTTTCTAATTGAGAATAAAGAATTTATTATTTAAGGTTCCATTTAGAAATTAGGCGATGATAGGAATATAATTTTTTGGAGGCATAAGTGGAACATAGAGTTGATACCCCTATAGAGAGATATTAGTCTACACATCCAAGAGAATTTGAAGTAAAAATATGGTGAATATGTAGTAGATTATTGGTAAATAAGAGAGGGATTTAAACATTGGATAAACCTAAGTTTGGATGCTGCTAATCAAAATGATCAGATAAAGTTGAATGAGCTAAATAATGTTCTATGCTCCATCTACATTCCTAGAGTAGACAAAGAGGACAAGTTGGTGTGCAAAGAATCCTTTGGTGGCCAATATAATTTCAAAATAGGATATGAATTCATTTCCAAGGAATAAGACACCGAGATAAACTAGAAAGGGGTCTGGAAAAAATTTCTTACCTTGAAAGTTTGCTTTTTCACTTGGGTTGCCATCCAAAACAAGATTTTGACTGTAGATGACCTAAGGAAAAGATTATGTATCATAACTAATATATGTCTTGTGTGAAGAAGAAAATGAAATAGTCTTTCACCTTCTCATTAAATATCCTTTTACACAAAAGGCTTGGAGTTTCTTTATGACAAAATTTAATATCTCATGGGTATAAGCTGGTTCCCTCATGGAAGTTTGGATGTCCTAGAATTGTCATTTTAAAAATTCACATCTCGAATAGTTGTGGAACCTAACTCTACCACATATTTTTTGGGGGATATGGGGAGGTAGAAACAACATAATCTTTAGAGATAAGAAGTGAAATAACAAAGTGGTTTTCAAAAGAATTTTTATGTTGATCAAGGAAAACTACAATTTTATTCAAATAAAAAAGGAAAGCATATCTATCTTTTTGAATAGATCCCATCTCAAAATTGGAAAATAGACTCTTTTATCTTAGGGAAACCTGATCCTAAGGATGGAATTAGAAAGAGAACAAAGTGGAAAATTCCACCTGAGGGATGGATGAAACTAAACTTCAATGGCGTGTCAAAGGGGAATCTAAGAATTATAGGGCATGGAAGTATAATCAGAGACCTTGAATAGAATTTAATTGTGGCCTATGTGGGAGATATGGGTATAAGTACTAATCACTAGGTTTAAGCTTTAGCATATTTATGGGGAGTTAGATTAGTTAAATAATTTAATGTCTAAAATCTATTGGTGGAGGGGGACTCCCTAAACATTATCAATTACCTAAGTGGAAAAAATCCCATAAGCTAGTCTATTAATCATGTCATTGATGAAGCCAAAAACATATTAAATTTATTTTAGTAGGTGTGAATCCACAACATGTACAAATAAGGTAATGGGATTAAAGACTATTTTTCAAATAGGGGATCCAACAGTGTTAGTTTCAAAACTTGGTTCAGACATGAGGATTTACTTAGAGATTTAATATTAAAAGTTAGCAATGAAGGAAAAAATAATTTTAATAAAACTTATTATCATAGTTATTTACCTATTTGTTAGGAAGGATTTGAAGTTTTTTATTAGGTATTGGAGATTAAAGCTATTTGATTTTAACATCTCTAGGGAGAAGTTTCTAAAAAGGGATAAAAAATGTGAAGAAGCCCATAATTTGTCTTATAAGAATATCAATAATTGGTTGGAGTGGGATCATAGAGATGGTAGAAAAGGCAATTTAGAATGCTATATAGAAAAAAGAAACACCATGGGTCTACCTAATAGAATTAAACTTAAGCTTCAACTGGAGGTTAGGAAAAACAATAGAGTTTATAATGCTCTATAGGTTGGGGGCTTTGTGAGCTTCATGGAGAAGATTGAAGGATTTAATAGGCATATTTATATCTAGTTTTCTAATCCCTAGGAAGAGAGATCAATTACTATTAATGGGATCATGCTTGATGTCACAAAGGATCTCATTTCTCATGTCATGGGATGGGTAATTAAAGACACCAAGAGATATTATAATCCTAGATAATTCAAACTTGATAAAGATGCCTTTCTAAAAGATGGCAAGTAGTTGAAATAGCTTCACAATGGATTTGATAGGTAATCTCTCCCCAAACCATTTACCCAGGTAGCCTTTTACCTTATCTAGTATGTTATTTTAGAGGGTCATTATAATGTGGTGAGATGGTATATGTTTAGAATGCTCAATTACTTTAGGCATGGGATAGCTTTTAGTCTTTATTTTTTAATTCTTAAATCCATGAAATCCTCTATTCAAAAATTCAAAAATGGTAATTATTCTGACCCAAGACATGAGGGAGTTATCTTCCTAATTTTCAAGTATTTTAGAGGTATTAATCAAATCATGCCAGATTTATCCCAGAAACAATAAGAGAAACCTAAAGAAGGGCCGATGGACATAAGGAAGATAAATAAAGTGTGGATTAAATTTCTAGGGATTCTGATTAGGGTAACTAGTAGTAAGAATAAAAAGAGCCAACAAGGATATTGACAAGAAAGGAGATGAGATCATCAAGGAACATGATAGTATCAAAAAGTGTCTCAAAGGTGATTCTAAGTCCATTGACCTTAACAAATAAAATCTTGAGAGGTAGGGGCACAAAAGACTATAGGCTTCACAGACTTAGAAAGGGGGGGTGAAGATTTTAGATTTGGAGAGTGACAATAAGGATTTGGATGAAAGGAATATTGACAGTGAGAAGACTAGAGAGCAAAGTAAAGCTCAGACAGGTCCAAAGTAATAGAAAGAGTAGAAGGAAATTGACACCACAGAGAAAGGGGAGTCATCTCAGATTCAAAATCACAAGAGTGAGGACTTCAATTAGCTCATCAATTCCCTCAAATAAATGGAGAATGTAGATAAAATGGTTGAAGAACTTGACCTCCAAAAATATCTTATGAGGTGGTCCTTGTGGAAAATGTCAACCCTAAAGAGTAAGATGAATGTCCTTCAATAGGAGAACAAAAAATTGTCTAAAGCCTTCACTGAGAGAGAGGACATCTAGATCTAAAGACTGAGATTTAGAATGGATTTAATTGAGCATGCTAATGAATATATTCAGAAGAAAATGAGTTTCCTAGTTACTTGCAATAAGGCTACAATGAATTAAGGTATTCAAAACATGGAAAACCTTGGGGCTCATCTCAGAGATTTATTTAACCCAAGCTATATAGGTAAAGGAAAGGGAAAGAAGGGCAAAAATAATAGTGCCTAACATAATATAGACTATGAAAGTTTATTGACATAGATAAACATGAATCTAAATAACATGAAGAAATGCTGGGAAGATGTATCTAGGAGTCTGAAGTAATTTAGTTCTTTGGAAGTGTCTAGGCTATTTTTGATCTATGTTGTAGCTATTTCTATTTTATGTTTTTTGTTGTTTCTCTGATGGACTAAGTTTTCCTTTTGTCTCTTTTATTTTGGATCTTCTTCTAGGGTTTGAGGACCCTAGCTCAAGAAAATCCCCCATTTAACTTTAATAAAAAAACATGCTTAATCAAATCCAAAGGAGATATTTGATTTTAAAAATAATCCATTATGGACTCTTAGATGCTTTCAGTGAAGGTAAATACTTATGATAATTACTAGCATCCATCTATTTTCATTACTATCTAGAGAGAGAAACTAGGGGATCTTGAATATGGAAGTAGTCTACTTAAGATAATAAAATATTTTGGCATAGATTAAGGAGATATTGAATATGAATGTTAGTAAATTGGGTTGGTCAATTTAATATATAGATAAGTAAATATGGGAAAGTGTGCACAAGAATAAAATGTGTTTGAAAATTTCATGTATGTCAAAATTGATGTTTTTAAGTGTCTAAAACCAAACTTAGGTGTCTAAAAATGGTCCCTTTTAGTATTTTATTGATAAATTAGATAAAAATATAAAATAAAGCAATTTTTTACCTATTTGTAAATTCACTTGGTGTTGACTAGTATGGCCCAAATATCTAGCTTGGCTCATGTAAAACTTGCATGAAAGATGTAGAGATCAATGTCAACTCATGATAGAAAATCAAAACTAATATAGATTATTGAATTACATGAAATTAAAAAATTCAAGGAATGAATATACTTTAGATTACATGAAAAAAACTATCATTTTAACTCATTTGGAGAATTTCATAGGGTGATTATTCCCTAATGAGATGTCACTATTAAAAACATGTGTTGAGGAGTGTTAATGCCTCAACCACCACTGGAGACAAAGAAGAGATAGAATTTGAGTGACGTAGAACCTAAACTACACTACTTAAAATATCAACATAACTCTTTGTTGGTATAGGATATTTATTATTCCATTTATTTATTAATAGGATTATCCCTACAAATTTATCTTTAGCTTACTTAGGTGTAAGTGGGTGAGAGGGTGAGTTCCACCTAAAGTTCCACCTTGAGTTCAACTGAGTGACACTATGAGTTACATAGTGAGTTACACTCAATTAAAGTTCTTCTATGAGTTAACTCCCCATACTCCTATATATTCCTCTTCACCAGGCTATTGTAATAGATAATCTTAGAATTATATAATATATTTGTAGTTAATAGATAATTTATTCTATGTGCAATGCATTACCTTTACTCTATATTTACATTTATTTTGTATTGGTATACATGGGTTGTTATAAATTTGCAAGGAATGGTCAAGAGGAAGATTTGAATCTACTAAACACATCTACATTGACATATATCATGCCTTCATACATCCTTTACACCTAATAAGATGGTATTTATTTATGAAATAAATGAAAAAGAGTTTCAAAGACATAACGTTTCTTGGATATCAAAGTGTCATGCAAAGAAGGAATTGACATTGACATTAATTCTGACATCATAGGGAATGGTGATAGAGGTCTTTTTAGTGGAATTAATCCACTTAATATTGATGCGGTAAGAAAAGGATGTGATGTCATGTGGGAGTTATAAGTTTAACATCAGCACCACCTACCCTTAGATCCTCACTAGCTTGTGTGAGTTCTTCTCTCTCTCTTTGGCCATGAACATCACAATTATCCCACCATTTGCTTATATTCTGAATTGGCCCACAACACTCTCTTTTATGAGTATAATATAATACAAGGTGATGTATTTGATTCTAATTAACTTCTACAAGTCTGAATTGGTCCAAAAAACAAGTCATGAGTTAGCCCTAAGTACTCAAACCATCTATAGTGTTAGGTTGTGGAGCTAAAAGCTTCACTATATGCAGACATGGAGGAGGTTGCTGAGGTGTAAAGCAACTGACGTCAGTTAGGTCAACTGACGTCAGTCATATTTAGAGCACAAGGCTGTCGACATCAGTTAGGATCGGCCGACGTCAGTCATCTCTAGGTAGACAAGGATTGATGTTGGTCACCTGTGTGGTTCCAAAACTGTCAGTTTCATGAATAGTTTGTTAACGAACTGGTTGTTTACATGTAAAAGGCTAATTTTAGTCTTGAGTTATAGATCTAATTATTGTAATTGGATGTCTAATTATTATTTGCATGGGATCTATATAATAGACTCATGGGTTGTATTGTAAAGTGTGCTAGTTGAGAGAGCAAGGTTAGCTCCTTCAAAGTGAAGAGAGCAAGGTGTGCTCTTCCTAGTTCCATAGGGGTGTTGAGTGTGTATGATTAGGTAGATCTGTGAGATAGCAAGATCTGATAGAAGATCCATTGGGGTACTGGTTTGGAGAATCAAGGACAAGGGTTCTTTAGGGTGTATAAGATCTACATGGTAAGTAAGATCGATTTGATTTGTAGGTTGTTGCAAGTTCATGGGAGATCTACTTGGAGTACGTTGTGTACTTGGACTTGAGTATGTATGTATACTCGGTGTACTGGTAGTATTGTTACTGACTAGTTGGAGGTGAACAACAACTCTATGTTTGAGTTGTTTGTTGTGACCATGATTGAGAGAGTGAGCTCTTAAAGAGATTTATTGTTTACGCCCTAGAGGTGTGGGAGCCCTAGAGGAGTGTGAAGAAGATTGTGGTAACTTATTTATTGCATTTCCTTCTGGAAGAGTATTAATACAATTAGGTATTATCTCTCATATTTTGTGTTATTTCTAATTTTTAGTTACTTATTGCTTCTGGTTAATTTTGCATTTAGTTGCTTGGTAATCAATTGTGCTTCCTAGATCCTGACAAGTGGTATCAGAGATAAGGTTACAGAGAGTAGGGTTGTGTTTGATTACAGGTCACTCTCAGTATTTTTTAATTGAGTGGGAGTATAGCAATGGCAGAAGAAAGTAGACTAAGAATGGAGGAATTCAAAGGCATGAATGGTCAATTATGGTGTTATGGAAAGAAAGACCAGGTAAAGAAAAATTATTGGTTGGTAGCAGATCAACATGAAAGAAATAAAGAAGTAGGTATTGTTGCATGGATTGTTACACTGGTTACTCTTGTATGTTCCTTGGATAAAGTAGAATCTTGATTTATAGATTTTGTTGCCTCTTTCCATGCAGCCCCAAATAGAGTATTTTCCCATGTTAAGGTCCATGAAGACTTTGGAAAGATTTATTTAGGGGCTGGTGTGCCTTGTCAAAGTTTTGGCAAAGGGGAAGTGTAGCTAAAATTATAGACGGCCAACACATGGGTGTTGAAGGAGGTCATGCAGGTTCCAGTTCTGAAGATGAGGCTAATTTATTTAGGAAAGTTGGGTGATGAGAGATGCACAGGAACTCTCACAGCAAATGCACTTGAATTAGCTGGTGGTAAAAAAGTAGGTACTCTTTATCTACCTACTTATATCACTGATTCTTCTTCTGTTGTGAAGACGTGGCTTTGTAGGCTTGGTCACATGAGCAAAAAGGAGATGCATGTTCTTAAGTGGAAGACATATGTCTTTGATAAACTTAAGAACTGGAAAGCCTTGGTGTTTATGGAGGAGATGATGGATAGAGATCAGCAGATGGGACTGAATAACTCTGAGTAGGGCAATTTGGATAGGGTTTTGATCCAAAGAGAGCTCGTGGGTAAAAATTCATCACTCACAAGAAAACATAGGTACTGGTGTCGATCAGGAGGAACCAGTGTCGAATAGACAGGTGCTGATGTCTGTCATGTGCAGACCAAAGCCAGTGGTGTCGGGTAGGGTAAGACTGATGTCAGTCAAGAAACTGATGTCGGTGATAGGTAGAAACTGACATTGGTCATGAAACTAGCGTTGATAGTTAGGACAGTCACCTGGAACTGATGTCGGTCAGATGTAGACTATGTGGTGATTGAGGTCAGTCACTGAAATGGATTTTGGGTGGACAAGCTGTCAAAGAGTCTCAAAAGCCAATATGAAGGATTGAAAGGGTAAGTAAGCCTCAAATTCGTTATTCCTCTTCTTTATACTCATTTCTCACTATAGAGCAAGAAGGATCTAGGAAACAGTGGGAGCATGGCATGAATGAGGAATTTGATTCCTAGGATGTAGAACCAAATGGGAGATTTGGTAAGGTTGCCAGCTAGTATGAAAGCACTGAAAGATGAATGGATTCCTTGGTTAAAGAATAGAGAGAATGGATATGTGAGATGAAAGGCCATGTTATATGGTCTTGAGGAAGCTCCAAGACAGTGGTACAGGTTTGACAGGTGGATGACAAAGCATGGCTTTAGTCAATGTCATTGTAAGCATTGTGGTTTCTTTACCAAGTGGGTGATGATTGCAACATCATCCTGATACTGTATGTTGTGTGTTTTCTTGATGCAGGGTTACACATACAAGTTTTTTTTGAGCTAAAGGTAAAGTTAGTTCAGAGGTGTGTCATGAAGAATTTGGAGGAGCAAAATTCTTTGGCATAAGTGTGTTTTTAGATACATGGAAGATCACAAGTTGATTTTGTCTCCAGATGATTGTGTGAAACCGGTTAGCACGTCGATGGGTTGGACAGTTCTATGAACAGTGTCCTGATTCACATGATGAGGTTAAGTACATGCATACTAGACTTGAGGTTGCCCATGCAGTGGGAGCTGTCAACAAGTTTGGAGCCAATCTAGGAAAGAAGCACTGGAGGGTAGTTTAGTGGATTCTTAGGTATCTAAGAGGAACTAGCAGTAGGTTAACATGTGATGCAGGGTCAAGTTCTTTTCTACATGGGTTTGTAGATGTGGATGTGGTAGGTTACTTGGATGATAGGAGGTGCACCATAGGATTTGTGGTGGTTGGTCTTCAAGGTTGAGCTTGAAGAGGGATACAAGCCAGGAAATAGATTAGATGATGTACAGGTATAGGTACAGGTGTAGTTGTTTATCTCCAAGTAGGAGATTGTTAGGTTATGGAGCTAAAAGCTTCACTATATGTAGACATGGAGGAGGTTGCTGAGGTGAAGAGCAATCGATGTTAGTCAGGCCAACTGACGTTGGTCATATTCAGAGCATAGGGCTACTGACATTGGTCAGGATCAGCCGACATTGGTCATCTCTAGGTAGATAGGGACTGACGTCGGTCGCCTGTGTGGTTTCAAAACTGTCAATTTCACAAACAGTTTGTTAATGAACTAGTTATTTGCATGTAAAAAGTTAATTTTAGTCTTGAGCTACATATCTAATTATTATAATTGGATGTCTAATTATTGTTTGCATGGGATCTATATAATAGACTCATGGGATATATTGTAAAGTGTGCTAGTTGAGAGAGAAAGGTTAGCTCCTTCAGAGTGAAGAGAGCAAGGTGTGCTCTTCCTAGTTCCATAGGGGTGCCGAGTGTGTATGATCAGGTAGATCTATGAGATAGAAAGATCTAGTAGAAGATCCATTAGGGTACTAGTTTGGAGAATCATAAGGACTTGGTGAGGCAAGGACAAGGGTTCTTCAAGGTGTAGAAGATCTACATGGTAAGTAAGATTAGTTTGATTTGCAGGTTGTTGCAAGTTCATGGGAGATCTACTTGGAGTACGTTGTGTACTCAGACTTGAGTATGTATGTATACTCAGTGTACTGGTAGTATTGTTACTGACTGGTTGGAGGTGAACAACAACTCTGTGTTTGAGTTGTTTGTTGTGATCGTGATTGAGAGAGTGAGCTCTTGAAGAGATTTACTATTTATGCCCTAGAGGTGTGGGAGCCCTAGAGGAGTGTGAAGAAGATTGTGGCAACTTCTTTTTTGTATTTCCTTCTGGAAGAGTATTAATACAATTGGGTATTGTCTCTCATATTCTGTGTTGTTTTTGATTTCTAGTTATTTATTGCTTCTGGTTAATTTTGCATTTAGTTGCTTGGTAATCAATTGTGCTTCCTAGATCCTAACAAGTGGTTTCAAAGACATAAGGTTTCTTGGATATCGAAGTGTCATGCAAAGAAGGAATTGACATTGACATTAATTCTGACAACATCATAGGGAATGGTGATAGAGGTCTTTTTAGTGGCATTACTCCACTTAATATTGATGTGGTAAGAAAAGGATGTGATGTCATGTGGGAGTTATAAGTTTAACATCAGCACCACCTACCCTTAGATCCTCACTAGCTTGTGTGAGTTCTTCTCTCTCTCTTTGGCCATGAACATCACAATTATCCCACCATTTGCTTATATTCTGAATTGGCCCATAACACTCTCTTTTATGAGTATAATATGAGACAAGGTGATGTATTTGATTCTAATTAACTTCTACAAGTCTGAATTGGTCCAAAAAACAAGTCATGAGCTAGGCCTAAGTGCTCAAACCATCTATAGAAGCTTAAATCCCTATGTGTGCTCCTCTCTAATGGTAGATTTAAAGTTTTGATGTCCTTAGAAGTGGAGGAGAACTACTGTGCCAAACTATTTTTTTGTAGTATGATAATCTAAGCATGATTTCTTTTGATATATCCAATGCTAGCATGATTTTTTAGAGTAATATCTCCTCTATATGTTTCTCTTGGTTTCTCTATGGATACCTCTAATGTTGTAATCCTCCCATCATCCTACATGACCTACAATACATCTTCTAGGACTTGTGAAAACTAATGAGTGGTTTTAGACCTGGAGTTTCCACCTTGGCAATGCTTATTTTCTAATTGCCAAGTTAAAAAGATGAAAACCCAATTCTTTCCTAATCACACATGTTTTATTGTTTTAAAAATAATTTGATTTTGTTATTTCTCTCTCAAGTTTAATTTTATTCAACAAGGTTCACATAGGGGTGCATAGGAAAAGTAGTTGAGTCTTTGAATATGTCTTGGATAGGTCTCTATTTTGATACTGCTCACCCCCAACTTGTGATTACCCTCACAACAACATTATTTCTGCATAAAATACATATGGATGAGTGAACAAGTTTATTAAAGACTTAGTATTGTCTTGAGGAGGTTAGGTTCTCAATTTCAATTCCAAAAAGTGGTTATAAGGCTATGTTTGCATTTAATACCTTGGAGCATTTATACTTTTTGTGCAAATTTAATTAAAATATGCCATTAATGATAGGAATTTGATTGTGTAATAACTTTTGATTGATAGCTCAAAATTGAGTGCCACTTTTTGTAAAAGTGTCTTATTTTAAATTTCCTACCCATTGGTCCTATTTTTATTATAAATTCACTAAAGTTATAAAGTGCCATATTCTGGAGGGTTTCTTGTGTAATGATAGGAAATTGATTGTGTAATAATTTTTGGTGCATGAAGTGCATCTAGATTGTACTTCATGCACCAATTACTCACATGTGGTTGCATTTATAGCTATGCCTGACATCCCTATTCTGAGAGTGCACTATTTGTATTGATTATCGCATTTGTTACTCACTTGGATGTATTTTTGGTTGAGTCTAACATCTTTTGCATGCACTTTTATAGGTTGTCATTTTTGGTAGTTGATCATTTTAGGTGTGTTTTTAAATAAATGATGGATTTTTTTGTCATTTGTCACACTCTTCCATCAGCCCATGACATGCTCTATTCTATTTTATACATTGGCACATTGACATACTTGTAGTTTATGTCATGTCTCCATTAAGGCCCCTTTCTTAACACCTTGCCTTCTTTTATGGAGACACATTTCCACTCTCTTGTTTTTTAGATCATCTCTCATGATACTTGATGACTAGAGAGATATTTTATTTATTTTTCACCACTTTTTTGATAGTTGATAGTCTCTAACAACATATGGATCTATTCTAGTGCATACAGTGTCAGCTTGTTCATTGTTTGAATAGTGGATTCAGACCACTCATGTAGACCTTTTAAATCCACTCCACCTATTTAGAATTATGGGGGTGTGTGTAAATATGGAGTTTATGGCATCCCTCCACCAAGTTAGAAGTATAGAGGGTCTAGTGTAGATCCTATTTTTTAGATGTTAAACATTCCTTGTACATGCAATACTCTTTCATATTTTTAACACTACTAACAGTCTTCTTAATTGGAGTTATTCTAGTGAAGCCAAGTGTTAGTTATTTTTGTGATTGAGTAGTGGATTTAGGTCACTCCTGTAGATTGACTTCCTTTGTGACTTTCAAGTACTTGGAGGTTGAACTACTTTATCATCTTCTTTGGGGGGCTTTCTAGTCCTACCTTCTTTTCTTTGTTTCTATTTTGGAGGGAGTTTTGTCTCACTAAGTTTTCTCTTTTTACTCCATTTTTTTAGAGTTTTATTACACATGGGTATCTCATCAGATATTGTTACTAGGACCCATTTTTTTATTTTCTTCCCACCTAAGCTATGCTTAAGGGGGTGTAACAACCTTGCTGGGTTTGACATAGAAAAATGTGATAATTTTTTAAAATCAACATTTAATTTAATTAAATTACACCATGAGACTCTAATTATTGATCATATAAAATAATCTAAGTGTGATAGTTGTAAATGAAGCATTTTACATCATACATCACTGATCACTATCATCATAATCATCACACCATAATATGAATATAGAAAGTAATTATAATTAACCAACCATGGTTGATACATGCCTATAATCACAACTATCAATGTATAATAAATAATTAATTACAACTCATCACGATAATTTTTTGATAATAAATACAATATAATGTACATATACAAGATACATGGCTCCTCGGACCATAATTTCTCTAGACTCTAGTATTTGTGGTAATCTCAAGAAACATCTCAAAAGTAGTACTATTATAGGGAGGGAGAACATCATCTAAGTGCTATTCCACACCAACCATAGACCAATAATCCCCTACACTAATACAATTAGGTAATGGTATTCTCTTCATGGATGAGTAAATAGTGATGATCTAGGAATCTAGAGAGACAAGCTAGTACCCATGTGTTATATGATTTCTAAAACTAAACATGGGGTGTATCATAGAAATCCATTCTATTTAAGATATCACACAAACATGTAAATCATACTCATGAAATAAAAATTTCTTACTAAACATTACTTTAACTAAAGTTTTCAAATAAATAAATGATCTATGGATTAGTCAAATTCATACACACTACTTGATCAATTACCTTCATCTGACGTTATGGTGCTATTACGCTAGTGAAGTCCATCTCACTATTTACTTAGCAATAATAATGAAAGATTTGGTTAACATATATATAACCAACAAATTCATATAGATCAATTCCTACCAACAATCAAAAAACATGATAAACATAGCAATAATCAAATACATACATTTAGTCTGTCAAATATATGAATGAATCTCTCAATATTATCTATCATATAAATAATAAAAATGATAACTATAGTTTATACCATCCAAGTAGAATATACATCTAACTGTAGTTTTTAATTACTATAAGTAGTTTTAAAATATAATACACTCTATGATAACCCATACTATCATAGTCTAGAGTTCTTAAGCACAATTACTAAATACCACATCCAGTCATAATAAAGTAGTTATGAATCAATGGAAATATAAGCTTTTGTTTAAACAGCTAGTTATAACAAGAAAGTCTCAATTTTCAAAAACATATAATATTCCATTCTAGTATCTATTCTACTATCGAGGGGGTTGTATGTATGCCTAAATAAGATCTTACTAACTATCATAAAACATACTATTCATAGAAATAACCAACATGCATATATTTAGTTCGTCAAATGTACGAATGAATTTTATATATATATATATATATATATATATATATATATATATATATATATATATATATATATATAATAGTTTATATGACTTGGGTATAACATATGTTTAGACTATATTTTTCAAATAAAATGCCCTCTATGACATCCCATAATATTATAGTTCATTACACATGAGCATTATGAATAACTAGTCTTATAATTTCAAGAATTAAATGTCTCTTAATACTAAATAATAAGCAATAAATTATGATTTATACCAACTAGGTATATCCTATGTTTAAAATGCATCTCAAAATAACTAATAGGCACACATCTCGATGCACTAATATATGATATATATGTCTAAATAATTGTACTTTTATATCTACTCATTATATGCACCACTCACCAATATATATATATATATATATATATATATATATATATATATATATATATATATATATATATATATATATATATATATTGGTGAGTGGTGCATATAATGAGTAGATATAAAAGTCATGTTATTTTCAAATAGTCAGATAACTCATAACTAAGTTATACCATAATATTTTATTTAAACAATTTAATTCTAGTTATAAGATATTATTTTTATATGATTATAGTTTTAGTCTTTAGACACCTTATTTCTCATTTTAACCATCTATTTAGCTATAGGTATAATTACTTAGACACCATAATTTTTACTCTATGGGATTACACAAATGATATGTAAATACTATATCAAAGTTCATATATGTTTCTTGATCAAGAATTCCCTATGCTTTCATTAATCTTTAGAATTTTCAAGTTCACAATATATATATATATATATATATATATATATATATATATATATATATTGTGAACTTGAAAATTCTAAAGATTAATGAAAGCATAGGGAATTCTTGATCAAGAAACATATATGAACTTTGATATAGTATTTACATATCATTTGTGTAATCCCATAGAGTAAAAATTATGGTGTCTAAGTAATTATACCTATAGCTAAATAGATGGTTAAAATGAGAAATAAGGTGTCTAAAGACTAAAACTATAATCATATAAAAATAATATCTTATAACTAGAATTAAGTTGTTTAAATAAAATATTATGGTATAACTTAGTTATGAGTTATCTGACTATTTGAAAATAACATGACTATATATATATATATATATATATATATATGACCTTTAAGAGATTTAGAAATGCAAATTCTTTCATAGTTTTTAAATCCCTAACTAAATAGATTTTCACCCTGATGTATTCAAGTCGTACATAACTTTGTATTCCTTAAACATCTTAATATGAATAGATTATATTCAGTTATAATGCCATATCAATATTTTAATCCAATATCACATCATGAAGATCATTTTAATACACTAAGTAATAGTATGATGATGATTAATCTTGATACCTCATAGGTTAATGATAGTGATATGAGTCTCATAGTGCAATTAATGAAAAGGAATAGTTCACATATTTAAACTAAATATATATAATTGATACAAAGTAAATATTCTAAATCAATCCTAAAAAGGCCTACTTAGATCAAGATTAGACAATCTTCTAAGATGGACACACTTAACTGAAGAAAGTGAGGACAAACAGTGCATGGTACTAATCAGATTGAGTACTCTAGATGTTCTATGTTCCAATTGAATGGAAAATAACTCCAAATTAGTCATACTATAATGTGACTAATCTACTATTTGGGAATAAAATCATATAATAAATTACCAGTTTAGGAAAAGAATGACATTACAACTGTAGATGGAAAATAGATTAAGATGACAAATATATTTTGATTTATAAAATCACATTCATGTTTATAAAAGAATAGTTACTCTTCTAATCTTATACCATCCCAAATACCCACTTATAAACTTAGTTATATACTCTAGTTTCTCTAATTTAAGCTCATCATATTGACATTACCTAGTAAGCAACAATGTTTAAACTCAAGGACTTCCATAAAATATACTCTAACTTGAGATGTAACACATTAATTGTATCCCATAGTAATACTTGCATGGACTGATCTAGCAAAAAACATAATTATTAGATTTTGAACATGGACTATGTATATACCATTCCATTGTATCCATATGATCTACAAATATCATGATCTTATCCATTCAAGTGAATTATATCTATAAGTGTAAAGCAAATATCATCTTGATGAAAATATATATGCTAAACTTCTAAAATTCCCCTATCACCCATCAAATCCTATAACAAGTGGTGATTACTCTCCATTGTATCAATTGCCAATAGTCTTTTGATAGTTGTGTTGGAGAGTTAGAGATTAACAACATTTTTTTTTATTAGATCACTCCATAATTATTCTAAGTATATTCTAGTTCTATCAAATTTTGGAGTGGTCTATGATTATATAGTTCATCACCTAATATACATTAATAACATTATCGAATAGGATCATTCTATCTATTCAATTTATAATGACATGCTCTATGATTGAAGTGGTAGTGTATTTATTGTATTATCCTTAAAGTAGCTAATTATATTAGAGTTAATTAATTTATATACATATACACATAGGAATGAGCTACTATGTTATCAACTATATACAAAATATCAACATTTTCTAAAATTCACATTGAGGAATAATTAGAAATATATAGTGTTCTAGCTATGATATAAAATAAAAATATAGTGTTCAAGAAATATTTTTTACTACCCTACATTCGTATCATTTTATTCGAGAAGTATGTATTGATGTGGAAAAAATTAGAAATATAATGTTCTACGTTATCGCTACTTGACCGTGTGTGTATATATATATATATATATATATATATATATATATATATATATATATATATATATATATATATATATATATATATATATATATATATATATGAGATACTATATGTGATACTCAAATATTTTTAGGTCCTTGTCATGGCACATTCTTCTTCTTCTAAATAACTAACACAAACTATTTTTTTCAACTAAAGACTTTAGGGAAAACTCTGTGTAAATTAAGGATAGTGCTAAATTTTAACTCAGATACCACATCATTGTGTATTTACATCTAGATCATTGTATAAAATAAATATATAAATTCAGATTCATACCTTTACATGCTATGTTGTTCAAATTTTTTTAGATCACCCCATTTTATAACCTTTGCGTAATAACATCTTCTATCTAATTACTTGGAGACATAATGACCTTACTCATATATTGATTCTCTGCCCCTTCCTATGATAGTTGGGTCCCCACCTTTCACCATGAAATCCTTGACTATGTAATGAAATTTGACATCATTGTAGTAAGCTCAACTGCAATAGAACTGATGGAATTTTCTAGGGTGACATGGAGAGGGCCTTTCATTCTACCGTACTCACTCCCACCATTCTTTATTCTTCTTCCCCTTACTACTCTTTTAGAATGATTTTTATCTTTTTTTTTAACTTACTTTTTCCTTTTACCTGCCTATGGTGCTTTAAGGCTTGCCTTTTAGCTTGCCATTATTTTATTTTTTTAAATGGATTTTTTTCCTTTTATTTATTTTTAATAATTTTCCTCTCTTTTATTTTTATTCATTTTATTCCCTTTATGATGATTTTTTTTTTATAAATTCAATAACTAATTAGAACACATTTAATAATTTATAACATAATTTTAATAATGATAATTATCTATATTAAGTCGTTGATCTTGATAGTGATATTTTTGAATATCATTATGATAACTAGATTATATCTTCAACATTAATAAGACATGCTAGTTGGTATACTTGTGGTAGTACCAAACATTATTCATCCAAATTTGTATTTTCAAAAACATTAATAATCATGAACACATTAGCATGATAAAATGCAATCACATAAGAATAATTTATCTAAGCATAAATATGAGCTATCACACACAACTAATCATGAAATATAAATTTTATTAAACTATTAAAATATGATAGCGGTCATGTTTAACTATCTAATTCATATAATATTAAAACATATTATACTAACCATTTTATTACACATCTAACATGTGCTAGCTATTGTGGTGTGTGCAGGGTTCTAACTAGTTTATCTGTCATCCCCCAGTAACTCCATCTATGCCACCCTATTTGATGATGTTTTCACTCCTTCATGCTTTGACGGATGATTTCTCCTGCATCAAACTCACAAAAAAATAGGTAGTTATAACATAAAAACATGATATACATACATCATAAAATATAGCTAAACTAATAAATCAACATGATCATAATGTAAACATATATACTACAACTAACTCATAGAAATATATCATGTAACCTAAGTAATATCTAACTATCCCATAACAACATATATCTCAAAGATTAATTAAAAGTAATTAAATCAACTTTGTCAACTATAAATATCCATGGATAATTAAGTAAGTTAGCTTAATGAAGAATTGGGATGTAACATCCTTCCCCCTAAAATTAGTCATCATCTCGAATGACTCTTATTCAAACATAAGTTCTGAATTGAAAATATTGTTTAATAGAGAAATAACATAGTATAAAGTATCAAATTAAGCAAATAAATTTGAAATTATCCTATATAATTCATTATAGTCCTCCTAAATAATACAATTCTTAGAGTATTGGTCTCACTAGACCCTTCTCTATGACATCTTCCTATTATACAAACAAAGTTTATGAGTGTCACTTATCCTGATTGGTTCCATCATGACCACCTCAAGGCCATCAACACAATCCTATAAGCTACATGATTGACCATTTATAATACCTCAAAGGCCCCACATATCTCGATGAAAGTTTCATTGAATTCCTTAATTTAGGCAAAAATATTTGGGATCATCATAAAAGTAAAAAAAAAAGCCAGGGAGAGTTCCACAAAACCTTCCAACCCATTTTCACATCTCTCTATCCTAGAGAGTATTTTTCTCACTTTAGATAAAAGTGTTTAGGGAACCTAGCAAGAATGATGTGTAAAATTTAATACCATCACTACTCTGAGTAGCTCTTGATAAGTATAACATGTCAATACTACCACTACTCTACATAGATATTAACAAGTATGATAATGAATATGAATTAGAAATACTACATTTTCAATGTATATAAAATTAAGAAATAAATATTCTATAGTATACATGTGTATGGACATACGTCTAAATTTGACAAGTCCATCTACTAAATATTAGATTCAATAAGCTCCTCTTGTCAGATCCAAACTTAGTAACTAATAAGTCACAATTATACTAAGTAGGATCCACTCCCATCTCTTAGTACTCATGTTCTTAATTCACCACTCATCCCTTAGGTCTCCACAACTTAATGATCTCTAAAATGTGGACAAGGTTCAATGAATCACAAATATATATGAATAGATCCTAGAAATTAATGATATATGATAAATAATTCTATCTGTACCAACATATATTACAAAAAAATCATACAATCATTCCATAATTATATTAAGTTGCCACTATCCAAACATAATTAGTATCATATTTCAAAGCTTAACCTATTCTATTATATTCATAGTTGCAAGGAAACAATGTTAAACTATCATAACATACAATGGCCAAGTATCATACAAAGGCCAAGTATTAGATCATCCTTAAACCTTATAAATAAAACAAGCAAGACAATGTCTCCCTACTTGCTCGACTAGTTACACAACAAGTTATAAGTTTATCTCAACCCCTTAGACTAAAAAGATGTTTTGTATATCCTATTTCATACTCGCTCTAGGAGAAAGCTACATCACCAACTCATCAAATCAACATGTTTTGAGCAATATGAGAATAATATCAATCTAATCAAGGTTAAATAATACATAATAATTATTATTAACTTATAAATCTTAATCCAAAACCAATATAAATCCACGGTTTGCTTCTCCAAATGGTCAAAGTTCACAAGATTAGATAAAGTAGGATTGGAAAGTATAACTCTAAAAATTCACAAGTAGAAAGTAGAGAACTAGCATCTCATCAAAAAAAATCTTAAATACCCTCACATGGTATGAAGAAAACATTTAAACCCAAGTTTCCAAAATCACTACACACTTACCAAATCTGTAAGTATAGTATCACAATCTGATTACACAACCAGAAAGAAAATATTAACCACATAGATACATCATTCCATTCTATTTCTATAATTTATCTCAAAATTAAGTAGAAGACACTATTCCATGAACTCTAAGGAATATGGTCCAAAAACATTTCAGAAATAAGTTTTCATTTCAAGGAATAGTAAATCAATATCATGAAAATATGAATCCTCTTAATAGGCTTATAATGATATCAAAGGAGAGTGAGAGAGTAACATCTCACTTCTATGATAGCTATAAGAGATGACACTTCTTCCCAATCCACATAAACATATGGGGTGCCAACTCATTAGCCAATTCTTAACACATAGGAATTCTTAACCAAGACATATACACTTTACTACAAGAAAATTCCCACCGCAATAGGTGGTGCCAATCTAAAAATGGTCTTATAGGATTTTCCACTCCTAGGATTAGCATGTAAGACACAAAAATAATTCGCATATACTTACATGATAAGCATCCCATGATTTTTAAACACTCACTACACAAAACACAAATGTAAAGGTGACTTGATTAATAAGTAAGAATACAATAAATCTCGACATGTTTCATCTAAAAGATAAAAAATACTAGAAGAATATCTTGTTCATGACTCAATAAATATGTTATGTACTCACCTACCAAATATCGATTACAACCATCACCATTGAGACACTTAATAAACCAACCCTTTAATAACTCTAAGAGGGTAAAAATGTTCTTAAAGTACACATTAAATGTACCATACACATTTCACTATTCTCCTTTTTGATAAACAAAAGGATAAAAAAATTCTAATGGACTCATTAGGTCTTAGAGTTCGAGCCATAGATCTAATATCACATGTAACAACCCTGTTGGGTTTGATTTAGAAAAATGTGATGATTTTTTTTAAAAAAAATCAACATTTACTTTAATTAGATTACACCATGAGGCTCTAATTAATGATCATATAAAATTTTATAAGTGTGATAGATGTAAATGAATAATACTACATCATACATCACTGATCACTATCATCATAAGAATCAAATCATAATACAAATATAAAAGGTAATAATAATTAACCAACCATGACTGATACATGCCTACAACCACTACTATCAATGTACAATAAATAAGTAATTACAGTTCATCATGATTATGAAATTTTTTATAATAATAAATACAAAATAATGTACATATATAATATACATGGATCTTTGGAGTATAAGTTTCCTAGACTCTAGTATCTATGGCAATCTCAAGTGTCATCTCAAAATTAGTACTGTTGTGGGGAGGAAGAGCATCATTTGAGTGTTTTTCCATACGAACGAAGGACCAATGATCCCCCACACTAATCTAGAGAGACAAGTTAGTACATGTGTGCTGTATGATTTGTAAAACTAAATATGTGGTGTATTATAGAAACCCATTCTACTCAACATATTGCACAAACATGTAAGTCATACTCATGAAATTAAAATGTCTCATTAAACATTAATTTGGCCAAATTTTTCAAATAAATAAATAATTTATAGATCAATAAAATTTATACACACCACTTGATCAGAATACCTTCATCTGGTATTATGGTGATAGTAAGCTAGTGAAGTCTATCTCACTACTTACTCAACAATAACAATGCAATATCTAGTTAACACTCACTCACACTCACACACACACACACACACACACAAAATAAATTCATACAGATTACTTCTTATCAATAATCACAAAACATGTCAAACATAGGAATAATCAAATACATATATTTAATTGATCAAACTATGAATGAATCTTTCAATATTATCTATCACATAAATAATAAAAATGATAACTATAGTTTTTAATTCTATAATTAGTTTCTAAATATAATGCACCTTATGATAACCCATACTATCATAGTCTAGTATTTTTAAGCACAATTACTAAATACCACATCGAGTCATAAGAAAGTAATTATGAATCCATGGAAACATAAGCTTCTATTCAAATAACTAGTTGTTAAAAGAAAGTCTCTATTCTCACAAACATATAATATTCCATTATGGCATCTAGTATACTATTGGGGGGGTGGATGGGGGGAAGTTATATGCACATATAAATAAGGTCCTACTAACTACAATAAAATATGATATTAATAAAAATAACCAACACACATACATTTAATCCATCAAATATATGAATGAGTTCTAGGTATATCACTTATATTTTATACCACCCAGGTATAACATACATTTAGACTATAGTTTTAAAATAAAATACCTTTTATGACATCCCATAATATCATAGTTCATTGCACATATGCGCACTACTCAATCATGAACAATCATTCTTATAATTTCAAGAATCAAATATCTCTTAATCTTAAATAATAAACAAATAATTATGGTTTATACCAACTGATATATCTTATGTTTAAATTTCATCCCATTATAACTTATAGGCACACATATCAATGTACTAATATATGATATATATGTCTAAACACTTGTATTAAGATCTACTCATAATATGCACTACTTAATAGTTTTCATTATATATATATATATATATATATATATATATATATATATATATATATATATATATTCAATCATGCTATTTTCAAAGAGTTAGATAACTCATAACCAAGTTATATCATAATATTTAAATTAAAAAAATTAATTCTATTTTTAGGAGATTATTTTTATATGGTTATAGTTTTGGTCCCTCAAACACTTTATGACTCATTTTAACCATATATTTAGCTATAGGTATAATTCTTATATATGATTACTTATACACCTTAACTTGTACAGTATGTGATTACTCAAATGATATGAATATACTATATCAAAGTTCATTTATATTTCTTAATCAAGAACTCCCTATGCTTTCAACAATTCTTAGAACTTTCACATTTACAAAATATATACTGATGAACTTTAAGGGATTTATCAATGTAAAACTCCTTCATAGTTTTTATCCCTAACTAAATAGATTTTTACCCTAATCTATTCAATTCATACATAACTCTATATTCCTTAAAAATCTTCATATAAATAGATTATATTCAGTTATAATGCAATATCAATATTTTACTCCAATTTCACATTATGAAGATCATTTTAATACACTAAGTAATAAATGATGACGCTTTAATCCTGATACCTCATAGGTTAATGATAGTGATATGAGTATCATGGTATAGTAAATAAAAAAAGGTATAGTTCACACACACACACACACACACACACATAAAATCAATACAAAGTAAATATTTTAAATCGATTCTAAAAAAGCCTACCTAGATCGAGATTAGACAATCTTCTAATATGGACACACTCCATTAACTAAAGAAAGTGAGGATAAACAATGCATGGTACTACTCAAATTTAGTACACTAAATGTTCCATGTTCCACTCAGATGACATACAAATCCAAATTGGTCATACCATAATGTGACTAATCTATTATTGACAAATAATATCATATAATAAATCATTATTTTAGGAAAATAATGACAAAACAATTGTAGATGGAAAATAAATTAAGATGATAAATATATTTTGATTTTTAAAATCACATTCATGATTATAAAAGTGCAGACACTCTTCCAATCTCATATCATCATAAATACCCACTTGTATAATTAGTTATATACTCCAGTTTCTGCAATTTTAGCTCATCATATTAACATTCCCTGGCAAGAAACAACATTTAAACTCAAGGATTTGCATAAAAAATACTCTAACTTGAGATGTAATGCATTAAGTATATATCACAGTAATACTTACATGGACTGATCTAGTAGAAAATGTAATTATTATCTTTCAAAAAAGGACTATGTATATACATTTCTTTTGTATCCACATGATCTACAAATATAGTGGTATTTTCCATTCAAGTAAATTATCTCTATAAGTATAAAGTGAATATAATCTTGATGAAAAGATATATGTTGAACTTCCAAAATTCAACTAT